>BMAO01012109.1:0-71228 GCA_019973975.1 Trichonephila clavata | reverse complement strand
CTATTACATGATGATCTATGACATAAGCGGATTTTTCGAGAAAAAGCTAGGAGGCACCACGCAGACTATTAATAACACTAGCTCGCTGAAACTGAGTCAGTATTACTTTGACTGTAGAAGAGTTCACTAACGAGTAGTTGCTTGAAAATAAATATTACGTACTTGTGTTTTTAGACACTGATAGTTGTGTCTGAGCGCTATAGAAGGTGTAAAAACGTTCTGGGATTTATTGTGCAAAGTTTATTGTTGTATCCTGCAATTTAAGGATTTTTTTTCTACAATAAATTTTTATCACTCTTACAGAACTGTTTTACTATTTAAATTGATAGCTTGTTGTTGTTACTAATGTCACCTGTCTGACGTAGTCAGATCGAGGCCAAGAAATTCATCATGGCATCGGAGTAGATTGTACGCCTGTCGTTAGCCGTAGCTTTGAGCACCATGCAGGTGACAGTACGATTTGGCTCGGTTCCATCCAATGTTGAGGGAGAACACTCTGGGGGTGGTTTGTCAGGGGTTCCCACCTCTCCTCCTCTTCCACCAACCTCACGAGAGAACTTGCGGCTCGACGGCTATTTAGATTACCCCCATGCCGCGAAGGCACTATATATTTACAAACATCCATGGCTTCTCCGGGTTTCGAACCCAGGATCTGCGGTACAGCAGTCAGCGTCGCTAACCACTATACCGGATGGCGACTACGTATAGAATAGAAGATATTAAATAGCTTAAAATGCCCGAACTTTGATCTACGTATAACAACATATTCCTTACAGAATAACATATATATTTCTTACATTATTATATAAGGGTTGCCCAAATGAAAAGTGGGCAAGTTGAATAAAAAGAATACCTTCATTGGAATTTAAAATTAATTGCCTTCGGCGTTTTAACACAGGTCCCATTGTTTTGACAGTAGGTCTATGTTTTCGCTGTAAGAAGACTGGGGTTGATTCTCGAGGAAGTCCTGCATAGCTTCCTTCACCTCATCGTCCGAATATAAATGTAAATCTCTCATTAGTAGAAAAAAGTATGATAGATTTCAGGGAGACAAATCCGGACTGTACGGTGGGTGTTCCAACACTTTTCAACGAAATTTTGTTAAGGTTATTTGGGTTTCACGAGAGACATTTGGACCGGCATTGTCATGGAGATCTAGTATCGTTTGCCAAGCTTCACGAAAACTTTTGCATCAATTGTTGGAACTAAGCTGTGCTCGTTATAGACTCAACCCATTCGCTGATAATTGCCCGCATACAGCTCACTTTCCGTAATCAGAAACGGTACCACCGCGCATTGTTCCGATATGGACGCATCCATCAATAGTATGACCTTACTTTTGATCTATTTTCTCTGCCAAGAACAGGCTTCATCATTGCACGTCGCATGCTGTGTACACCTCCTACCTCCCTTTATATACATGTTTGGTAACGCCGATATAGCTAAAATCATTTTCACACAATTGCACGTGTCCTCTTTTCATTTGGGCTACCCTTATATATTAAACATTGCAAAAAATACTTCAAAATATTTCCAACATTAGATGGATTAATAAAGACAGCTTTACCTGATCAAAGTCAAATATTATTTCATTGAGTAAACGTATGCACTCGACTCCATTGTTAATATCTTCAGAGTAGAAAGATGCGAAATTGGGTATAGATGCAAATAGAACTCCACAACAGCTGTAAGATTGGGCATATAATTCCTAAAAAAAATAACAGTAACAGTTTCAATAAAATTTTTCAAAACAGTTATTTAACTAAAACCACGTGTTTAAGTAACTTCCTTTTTTTCTAAAAAAATTAATAAAATAATATGAATTTACATTTTAATTAAAACCACAGAGTCGTTTAATTTATTTTAAATAGTAGCAGCTAAAGCGCATGATTCTAATACCATAATTTTCGTAACAAATAGAAAATATAGTTGTCTTGAATAAATTATTAAATTCATAAGATTGTTCTGCTTTTTTTCATTCAGAACTTTAATTATTGTTATAAATAAAAAAAAATAAATTTATGTATTTTTATACATATATTACATAAAGTTAAAACTGGCAGTATTTCAGAGAGAGAGAGAGAGAGAGAGAGAATGAAAATTAAATAGATCTGCAATAAATATAAAAGTATTATTTCAGAATTCCTGTATTTAGCAAGCTATTTGAATACAAATAATCTACAATATACAAATAGTGAAATATACAAACATTAAAAGAGAGTTTTAAGATTGGATGTACACCCAACTCTTTTTTTTACACAGTAGATACGACCCCCCCACACACAAATCGTGTAAAAATACATGCGACTTATGATAAATTTGGGGCTATGTTCCACAATTTCAAGAAATCATGGAAGATGAAAAACCTTTAAATATTACTCCAAAAATCCGTGCAAAAAAGTAATAATAAAATCCAAGTTGCATATTTATAAAAGAAAAACAATCCATTTTTGTTACAGAAAAATTAAAATTAGTATATAGGGAAAATTTTTATATATAGACCATAAGTATATACAACATATAAAAATTCAAATTGAAGTAAGGAATAAAACTACTAACTCACAACTATTCATCGTCGCTTGATAACAAGCGTGAAGGTTTATTATGAACGGGATAAGAAATGCATCATCAGTAATTTGACAGACTTTTTTTATTTTTTTTATTGTTGTTACAAAGTCTTATTAGCGGCTGTCTTTTTGATTTCTGAAGTTAATTATATAATTCTTAATATCTTGTTACTCAAGATTACGTAGAAATTTTAATGCAGGCTCTATGTTAAGATCATGAGTAATAAAATGTTGTTTCATATTTGTGTAGCAAATTTCAAGCTCTTGTAAATGAAATCAAATGTTAATAGCTGAACTTCACCTTCACGACTTCATTATTATTAACTTCTTTTTATCATAAAAAAAACTGTCATAAATTCGTTCAGATCTTCCTCATTCAAAGGGCACGAGTCCCCAATTTTTTTTTTAAAATTCCTGCTGGAACAAAAAAATTCGTGTAAAAAAAAAGGTTCGTTAAATTCGTGTACCAGGTTATTTCAAAATCGTGTAAAAAAGACTGAAAAAAAAAAGAGTTGGGTGGTCAAAATACCGTTAAGAATAAATAAAAAAATAATACTCTTTGTTAATGTATAGCAATTTATAAGTTATGCCAGCTAAAAGAGATTTCGCATGAGGTGCAAAATCAAAAAAGAGTGGTTACTTCATAATTCCTGTCCTGGAGCAAGAAGTAAGATGCCACGTGGTCTGGAAGAATGTTCTTGAGGAGTTGCTGATTGTGCTGCCTCAGTTCTCTCATTTCCTGAAGTTCCTTCTGGGCCTGGAGTTTCCACAAGAAATCAAGACGAGACGTGATCTCAATCTGTTAAGAAACCATGAGATAAGGTTCGCTTAAACTGTTGCTTGAAGGCATTGGTTTTTTTTTTGCTTCTATGCTTTATATGGGGTTCATTTTATGATTTTGAGAAACATATTTGTTAACTTTTAAAATGTGTGTGTGTGAATTACATCGGCACAATTTATAAATTCTAAAAACGAAATTTGTAAGCTTTAGAATTTATAACTACAGTGAGGAATACGTTCAACTCGAAAACGCTTAAGACGAAATATCAGTTAATATGAAATGAAAATCGCTTAACACGAAACCATTTTCCTTCTGAAAATGAACAAAATACAGAAAACACAATAGATTTAAGAGGGATGTGAAATAAAAGAGAGGTGGTTTCACATTTTTCTGAATTATTGGACTGTCCTACTGTATCATCGGAAGAATTCGTTGCAGTAGATAATAATAATGAGTGTACAGCCGCAATTGTGACAGGCATTTTAAAATTTGCTTAAAGCTCAAAAATTATCATTGATACAGATTCCGACAGCGAAAATGATACAGATTCTGACAGCGAAAATGAATTAAATAATGCAGCTCCTGTTCCCACGTCACTCGAAATAAGGAACATCGGGAAAGGTATGCGCAGTTCTTTAGACGCACATTCCAATGGTGAAATGAATAACAAAATGATCGACATAGAACAATTTGATGCTAAAATGTCAATGGAAAGATAAATATCAGATTGCTTTCCAAAATTGCAATAAATGTTTTGTTTATCAGAAACCTTGAGAATTTTGCATTAAATTTTATTAACTTCTTGTGAATGTTCTTGTTTCATTGATTTTTATTAAATACTTGAATATATATATATAAGATATACTCTAATAAACTTAATTTTGCTGAATATTTTACTGCTTTTTTTACAATTTACTTTAACACGAAATTCTTTTAACTCTAAAAATATTCCAGTCCACTCAGTTTCGTCTTAAACAATTTTCACTATATATTGATGAAATCATCTTTTTACCCGTAAATGATTGAGGGTTCTTAAATTTTGTTGTCAAAATAATTTTTGTAGAAATGTTTATTAGTTTAAAAAATATCGTTAGCATAAAAATCTCGAAATATTGTAACCACATTTATAGAAGGTAAGGCTTTGTTAAATGTACGATAATGTGAATCTTACAATTTCGAGAAATATTGTCCAATTCGAAAGAATTGAGAACTCCAAACTATACAGAATCCATGTCTAAAGCCCTTTTTTTGTTACGGCTGCACTTCCATCCATTTCCTCCCTTACTATACAAATTTCGAAATGTGTGTTATTGTTTAAATTGTTATTATTTGCTGAGCTGCGGGCTTACGTATTTGAGGAATAATTTGTATCATTATATCTGAGTGCTGACAGACAACTTTTCCTGTCAAGTTTCTTTGTTTAGAAACACATTGTTCCTTTTGATATCTGGTCTTATATTTAAGCACATTTTCTTCTATTACACCTTCAATTTAGACTGTTTTAGACATTGAAAGTAGTTCTGCTAGATGAGCTTCAATAACCATGACCATCAGCAAATAGCTGAGATCTGATGATATTACACAAACTGGTGTCTAATCTATTACTGTACCACTTATAGTTGATTTTCAACCTAATTCACGCGCGCGTATAGATACCAAAAACAGACGTTTGCTCCACACTAAAAATTTACATGAGTTACTTTGGTGCTTTTTCAATAGGTGCTTTCATTATTTTGTGTGCTAACAGTCTATCTATGTTCTTTAACATAAAAAAAGTATCAACTTGCAGCGTTTTTATGAAATATATTGTCCTTAAACAGGGCAGTTGATGTCATGTACTTTGATCCATAAGTGTACTCTTACGCTGAACATTTTAATTTTGATTTTTGAACTTCATATCGTATAAGAAAATTTTTTTTTGAACGAACTAAAGAAAAATTTGAACGAAGAAGAGCTTGTAACAGCATGTAATAAGCCGGGACCATAGCAAGCGCATATATTAAGCAAAGTGATATGCGTTTCTGCACAGTATTTTGAATTCCATTTTTATTTATTTCTTCAGATTCTCTTATTATTTGTTTTTTGTGTAGAATTTTATATATTTAGTTAATTTATCTATATGTATCAACCATAAGAACTTCACTGATATATATTTTCTTCTTTTTTTTAACATTTTATAAATTCTGTTTTATCTAGATAAATATTTATAATTATTAATACAATACATTACATATGACGTCATCAATTATGTCCTTGTTACAAAATTTGGCATGATTAAATTTTTGTAAGAAATTTACAGCATTCAGCACAAGTTTGCAAAGAGCTCGATTTCTTTAGTAATTCTCTTTTATAGAAGTGAATGGATCTGAAAAGGTTCAAAATGATAATTGCTTATTAAAAAAAAAGCACCATACGAAGCATTTAGCAGGATAATGACGATCCCTATATCAATAGCTTGAAGCAAATGAATTTGTGATGATTAATACCATAATAATTATGCCATTACTAAATAAAAACCTAAGTTCTATACTATTGGATAAAGTACTACTTGTAACAGAGGTTTAATATAAATCATGAGAAATTTATAAATCCTAATATAGCAACTCGTAATATGATTTGCAATATAGTTAGAGAGAGACAAGCATCAAGACCAAGAATATTGTCTGACCATTGCATGATGACATAATTGCCTATTTTCTAAATTTATCTATTGATACAAATTGCAATAAATAAATTTAATTTAGTTTTATTAAAAAATTATAGTTTAAAAAAAACTAAAAAACACGCTGATCGAACTAAAAAGTAAAAAAATAATTCTTTATGTAAGAATAAAATGATTAACGAGAAAATTAATGTCATTGGGGGTAAAAACATGGGGTGCTTTGCACTACATTTTTATAATAATTGTGCCTTTCGGAATAGAACTAATAAGAAATATTAGCAATTGATATCGAGCACCCCTCGCTTTTACCTCAATGACATTAATTTTCTCGTTATATAATCATTTTATTCTTTATTAAGAATTATTTTTTTACTTTTTAGTTCGATTCACTATAAAAGCGTGTTTTTTAGTTTTTTTTAAAACTATAATTTATTTTTCGTTTTTTAGTTCGATCTGCAATAAATTCTTTTTTTTGGGGGGAGGGGTTCAAATTATCATTTACTCATTGTTGAATTTATTCTTGAGTTTAATATTTGGAGCCGGAATTACGTAGCTGCTGGAATTAGTCTTGCTCTCCAATATTAATTAACGGGTCTAAAGGGTATTTAATATATCCGTTTAATGGGCCTCGGATGAGTCCCGTATCATTATATTTCAAAGATTGTGTCTCTTGGATACTGGTCAAACTAATATAAGTGTGTTAAGAAGTAAGTGTCAATCATATTATCACCTTTTAAACGTATTGCTATAATGTTAATTCGTATCATCACTTCTAAACGTATTTCTTTATAAAAATAATAAATATTTATAGTAATTAGTACAATTTTTTTTTAATTTCCATTTTCAGAAAAACTAGACAATTGTTTATATTATGGTAAGAAATCGCAGACGCGCACGTCCACGCTTCCCTTTCTCACATAAAGAGAACACTTTTTTTGCTTGTTTTATTTGAATACACAAGTGTATTCGTTTTTAGGATTGCACCTTAATCTTTTAGTAGCCAAATCTGGAAATGGTATGTGGGAATAATCGCCAAATCTGGAAGTGGTATATGGAATTAGGCGCCAAATCTGGATATCGTTATTTCTGATCTCCTGATCAGGACAATGGAACAAAATTATTTTATTATTGTATTGTCATCGGTTCTTGATAAGTGTGCAAAATTTCGAATTAATCTGACCTTTTAAAATGGGTAAAAATCGAGTTCAAAGATTCCGTTACATAAAAGTGAAACTTATGAAAGCGTGTTAATAGCCATTTTCCCAGATTTGCTAGGTGTTTCATGATACTGTGACTTAATTTTTATTTATTTATTGATATCTAAATCCTATCAATAAGCTTTCAACTATATTCAAAAATATTCTTATAGCTTTTGCCTCTTGATTTAAAAAAGGGCAGGACTTAAATTTTTAAAACGGGAGTATAATACAGTAAGACACCGCTTAACTCTGTTTTGGTTTAAGACTCTTTTATTTGAATTGTGGGATACCCCGAAATTTCACGCAACGTTAGGCTTCCCAATATCCGAAGCAGTTTATGTGTGTCTCTTCTTTCCTGCGATGTTATACATACGTATTTTTATCGTTTCAAACATTTGTTGACGTTATTGTAAGTATAAATTTATATAATATAACGATTGCTAAAATGAAAAATATAATTTTTAGTTTTTATCATGGTGGGTGTGGTCATCAAAGGGTTCGTTCTAGTTAGTTTTTCTAAACTCTTAAGTTTTTCTTTGCATCGGTGGTTCATTTTGTATGAATCTAATTTTTAAATATTACATTTATTCTAATCTTATCCAGTAAGTCTAATTATATAATCCATCAAGCGACAAGCTAATTATATAATCCATCAGAAAAGGCAGAAAATTGGAAATACAGAAGAGACTAAATGATCTGAAATGTAAACATACTGACTTAGAATTTGATTTATTTTTATATGTATATTCGTTTATTATGTTTCTATATTTGTAAGAAATAAATTTTTGTTTTATTGTTATAAAAACATAATTAATAAATTTAATGGTAAAATACCTGACCAATCTTCTACCCATCTTCCCCTAACCCCATTATTAACATGATGAGATAAGTTTGTTTAACGCTGTTTCATATTACGCTCTACTTCGATGGAACGTATACCCCGAGTTAAGTGGAGTCTGTAATCTGTTACACTTCTGACCCCCCCCCCCCAGTCTTTGCGTAGAGATTTCCACAAAACCCGTTCTTAGCGGATCTCTACTCATTAAAAACATGCCTGCCAAATTTCAGCCCTGTAAGTCCGGGGTGAGCATTAAGTCGATCGTGATCGACCGGTGGACCCCAAGACATTTTTTTTGGGGGGGGGGACTCCGTGTAGATTAGTGGTTCGTAATTATATACCGAAATGACAGTATGCAGACTAAGTCTTCTAGTGACTAAAACTAAGAGAATTATCTTAAGATGAAAATGCTTTATTTTTTAATGCATTTTGAATTGTTTGATAATAAATACATTATTTGACATTAGGATATTTGTGGTTATTATTATTATGTTTGTATCTATCGTTTTGCTTTAAATGCGGTTTAAAAGTGTTTTATTATTGTAGTAATGTAGGTAAGTGCATATTCCGTATTTATTGTTAAGTTACAATAAATACTTTAGACCTTTTTCTTAATTCACCACACCTATGCTATTGGATAGACCGCAACACCTACAAAAAATTAGAAGTAGCGCGTACCCACGAAAAGTTTGCCCACCTCTGCTGTAAGTCAAATTGTTTGAAAACTGGAATTTTTGTTAATAATACTCCAGCAACCTTTCCTGGGAGTCAAATTTTCTAAAACGAGTTTTTAACGGTTATTTATTCAACAAAATTAACATTCTTGCGAACTTTTAAGTCGCGTATCTGATAGCTTCAGACATCTCGTGATGAAGGAATGTAAGAAGTGTTTATTCCTCACATACATAGAAAAATAAATATAACTGAAGATTTAAAGTTTTAATCGTTAGAGTTCTATAACCTTAATTTCAGTTTAGATAACGTTTAGCTTAAAATATTTCTAAACGTAAAATCTTAGATACGAATGAATACGTTTGGAATTTTTTCAAAATAATATTGCATAATATTTTTAAAAATCTAATTTCTCATCTCCGAAAATAGCCCCTGTCTTTTTGTTATAAGCAGCAAATCTAAAGTGGTATTTGGCGAATTCAAAAATAAGCAAATACGAGAATTAGAAAGTATTTCATCTTGAGAAATACTTTTGAAAGTATAAATCTTCAGCCTGCAACACAACTCTTCTAAAATTCTATTGTTGTTTCGTACATTCCATACTTTATGTAATTATTTCCTGCAAAAGCAATTTCCTGAAACTGAAGAGAAACTTCAAAAATACTTCTTCATATTTACTCTTTGGATATCGCTTCCTAGAAACATTTCTTCGAAACCAATGTAGAGAGGTCATTCTGAAGATGTGACATCATTAAAAAGACGAATTTCTATTTTCTTCTGATATACATTTCAGGAAATTAAAATATGTATTCTAATAGGATTTTTCTGGATAGGATATAACAAGATGTTTATTTATGTTTGATAATTTTTCATAGTTTTTATCTAAATATTGAATATTTATTTTCCATATAATTTTTTCCCAAACTAAATTATGTAATTTTTTAAAAAAAAATAGGAACAAAAAAAATATCGAATTTTAAATTAAAAGTTTTTAAGCTCTAAGTGCTATTCATACAACCAATCTAACTGAATACGAGAAATCTAAAGCGTTCGTCTTATGATTTTTTCCCCACAAATATAAAACTATAGACCAATGTAACTCTTTTAAAACTGTTTCGTTATTCTCTGTGCTAAATGAAATAATTATCTGAATTTTTTTAGTAAACTATAACTAAAAATGGTTTTTAAAAGTGTTCTTTTTCTTTTAAAAACCATTTAAAAGTTACAAAAAGTTTATTTTGCTATTTTTAAAACAACTTTATCTATAAAAAAAGAAATATTTTTTTATAAAAAATTAAATTTTTATAATTATTAAGTTGATTGACTACGTTCGTAATCGTGATTTTAAAAAAGCAAATAAATAGATATTTTTTTATATTTAGTGTCAGCTGGATTAGAATACACATATAAAATTGTCTTAAAAATATTCCAACAAGCAAATTATTTAAATGCAATTTTTTGGCGAAAAGTGTAGAAAATGACAGATTTTAAAAAATACTAATTTTATGAAAAATGTTGCCATAAGAATAATGTTTTGCCTATATATAGATAGAACTCCTACACCGATGCTGAATTATAACTTTTGAAAAATTCTCATTATTTTCAGAATTACGATCATTTGAAAAAATAACGGGTGTTTCCGTTAAAATTTTTCTATTTTGAAGTAATAAAATATGAATAAATTCACTTCTAAAATATATATTTCAAAAGTTATTGTCGAAACCAGTATAGAAGTCTAATATATGTATTGGTAAAATACTATTAGAGAAGCATTTTTCATAAAAGGAGAATGTTTTGAAAATAAAATATTCCTTCTTCATTTTATTTTCCAAAAAGTTTCTTTTAAATACTTTTTTACTTTTTTATTTTATTTTATTTCTTAAAACAATTTTAAATAAAAAGATAATTAAACTGATACTAAATAATAAAAAAAAATATTGGTTTATGCGTTTTTTCAAAATTGTAATTTCGAACGTATCCAGGTATTTTAAGGTATCCGACAACGTTCGGAATCGTGATTTTGTAAGATAGAGCAAACGATTATTTTTTTTTAAATATTTAGTGTCACTTAGTTTAGAATACACATATAAAATTGTTTTAAAAATATTATTACAATAATAAATATTATTACATAATTTCGAACGTATCCAGGTATCTTAAGGTATCCGACTACGTTCGGAACAGTGATTTTGTAAAATAGTACAAACGAACATTTTTTAAAAATATTTAGAGTCACTTAGTTTATATAGATTTCACATATAAAATTGTCGTAAAAATATTATTACAATAATAAATATTATTACATAATTTAGAACGTATCCAGGGGTACTCGGAACCGTGATTTGTAAAATAGTGCAAACGATTATTTTTTTTTAAATATTTAGTGTCATTTAGTTTAGAATACACATATAAAATTGTTTTAAAAATATTATTACAATAATAAATATTATTACATAATTTCGAACGTATCCAGATATCGTAAGGTATCCGACTACGTTCGGAACCGTGATTTTGTAAAATAGTACAAATGAATATTTTTTTTAATATTTAGTGTAATTTAGTTTAGAATACACATATAAAAAATTTTCAAAAATATTATTACAATAATAAATATTATTACATAATTTCGAACGTATCCAGGTATCTTAAGGTATCCCACTACGTTCGTAACCGTGATTTTGTAAAATAGTACAAACGATTATTTTTTGTTAATATTTAGTGTCACTTAGTTTAGAATACATACATAAAATTGTTTTAAAAATATTATTACAATAAAAAATTATTTAAAAATGCTATATTTTGGTAAAAAATTAATATAAAATTTACTATTTTCAAAACATTCTTCTTGAATGGCATTTGGAGAAAAAATATGGTCACTAAAATTCACGATTGAAACAAGATAGTATTAAATTAGATTTATAGCTTGTAAAAATACTTCTTTTTTAAATTCAAGTGAATAGAATGCGGTTTCTAATAAAAAAAAATCTTCCAGCCAAATAAAGTGTTTTCAAAATACCAAGGGAGATTCCGATATGTTTTCATTTAAGCCATTTACTGTGTAACAATCTTTTCTTAATTCAGATAAGTTGTAGGAATCGACTAAATGTAACTTTACCATTATTTTTATTCTTAAAAAATGAAGTGAAAACTCTGTTAAGTATCAAAAGCTTAAGCCTAAAAGAAAAATAAGCTTTTATCGCCTAGGACTTGACTCAAGTGAACATCAAGTCAGTAATCGATAGAAGAGGATTTCGACAGCTTAAGAACCTTTGCTCGTACCAAAATCCAAAAAGAGACGCGAAGCAATAAAACATTTGGCGTATTTTTTTGCTCCAACTGGAACCCGAGATTCTAAATCCATTTCGCCCCCAAGCGTCGCTACCACAACAGAAAAATTTAAGTCCGAAAAGAGTACCAAAATAGGCATTCTGAACTTCGAAAGCTCCAAGAGGTTTGAAGTTGCAACTTTTTGGTTGAAATGGCGACACTAATTCTCTTGATGAAAGAATAGTAAGGTTTTCGAAATAAATAAGCTGTTTTGGGATTTTGGTTCTAAAAATGGATTACGTTAAGAAACTCTAGTTTTTTTGTTTTGTTTAACGTGGAGTAATGTTTGTAGTTATGCAACTCGAATAGAATGAAAAATAATTTTTAATTCGTAAATTAAATTTCTTAGCAGTAAATCTTAAGCTAGTTCATCCAGACTTTTATTAACACCAAGAAATTGTTGTAGAAAACAATTTATTACTTTAAGATTTTAGAATGAATGAAATGGCAGACAATTTATAGAGAAAAGATATTTAAAATAAAAAGGGTGTTAGAAGTAAATTGATTCTTTAATTTTTCGAAATCTTGAACTTACATTAAAAATACCATATAATCATTTAATATGTAGCTGTAAGCAAAATGAAGTTTTTTTTGCATTAAATATTAAAAGTATTACCCCGAAAGTGGTTTTAACAAAAATAGCTTAGTTTTTCACATATGTAACTAAAGATTATGGTCTTCTACTGAGAAAAATGTAAAAAAAAAAGTTTATAATAAAATTTTTTCATAAAATTTAATAATTAATTTCAAATAGTCATATTATTAGTTGGAGTAGTTAATATCTTTCTTCGAAGCTCTTTTATTAGAATCAAATATCTCCGTAAATTTGAGAGAAAAAAAGATATAACAATATTGATGCTTAGAAAAAATTCAAATTCTGTACTCGTTTTTTGAGAGACATTCCTTATTAGATAAATGATACTTAAATTAATACAGAATAAAACTTACCAATCTGCAGTGATAACTGACCATGTAGAAAAATATAGTTAGTAGAATCAAAGCACGAATTTTCAACGATACACAGATTTTCCTGCAATAAGTGATTAAAAAAATATTAACGATTATTTTCTTTTTATTCAGGGAAGAAAATCGAATAGTTCGATAGTTAAACACAACAAAAGATTCAAAGAGTGAATTTATAAATATAATTCTAATACTGATTTTCTTTAGGTTAAAGATATATATTTTTAGAAGTTTTTTCTAATGTAAGTAGCAACAGTATATTACGCATTCCACAAAATGAAAAGTAGATTTATATTTTTGAAACACTGCAAAGCAATTTCATTACACAATAGTAACTAGTGGTTAGGTTTTAAAGTATTAAAATTGATGAGCTTTTTTTATTTACATAAGTAAAGAGATTGAAATTATGAGCTCAATGGAACTGGTTAAGTTGCTTTTTGCTTATTTAAATTTTGAAATCAGATGAGTTATTTTAAAGATTTGTGTGATATTTTCCAAATTAATTCTATTTTACTGATCTATCTATCTATATATATACCGTATTTATTCGAATCAAAGTTTTTTTTTTCAGAGTTAATGCTACTGAAAATCGGGTGCAGCTTAGAATCAGAGGCAAACATTTGTCGGATGGGGGAAATTGAGTTTTCACCCCTTTCATAAGGAAAAATGTAACCATCCATAATGGTCGCTTACATCGATGATTTATCCCATTCTGCGCCATCTCCAGCATTCAGTGCATCCTAAACATCGTTATCTGCTTGTATTAAGGAATTTTTTTTGTATACGCTTTCTTTTAATCTAAGTATCAAAGATGTCGGAAATATAGCATCAAGACGAGTTCACTATGACGCAAGTATGAAAAAGGAGGCAATTTTATGTGCAGCAAAAATTGGAAACAGAGCAGCGGTCACGGAAAATTGGACACGGATGAAACAAATGTACGCCAATGGTGTAAATAATAACTTTCGTTTGAAATGCTCAACAGTCTAAAGATTCTTTAACATTCTCCTATAATACATTATTTTGAAAAATGTTATATAACAAATGCATTGGATGGCATGGAAGATGACACCGTGTGGGAAAATGACGACGCCTGCACCAATTACAAAGTCAACTGCGACGAATCATTTTTGAAACTTGATACTTAGAATTGTTCACAACGTCTTTTCACAAAAGTACTTTGAGAATTTGGGGTGTGGCGTAGAAACGACGGCGGCTTAGATTCGAGTAAATACGGTATATTTTGCTGATCTATCTATCCATCTATATCAGTGCTTCTCAAACTTTCCATATTTGTGACCCAATTTCCAGTCACAATTTTCATCGCGCCCCTCACATACAATAGCTATGTATTGAATGCAATAATAATGTACTTCGACGCGCTAAAACTACAATGCGAACTTTAATTATAAACTGCATAAATTATCAAGATTTGTGTTATATTTTGTATATGACAAGCCCATGAAAGTCACTAGTAATTACTAAACTTGCTTTTAATTTAGTATTGATAAATTAATTATCAAATATTTTTTTCCGTACTCATACATTTATAAGTATCTTATATCAGCGTGAATATACATTATATTTTTTATCATATCAGAATGTATTTTGTTTTGCTTATTTTTAGTAAATTGTTAATTATTTTGAATCTTTTATTTTGGACTTTTTGATATGTCGCTCCCCCCACATTTTGAGAAACGCTAATCTATCTATCTATATATATATACATTTAAATTGCTGGTAGCAAATACCTGTGACAAGTTCCCTCAAACACGTCAGAAAACACAACGATCATGAGCAGAATATAAGTTGAGAGCATGAAGACCAGTAAACCAAGCTTCAATAAATAGTGCACCTTTAAGAATGAGACGCAGGCCACCATAGTCAGGATCCAACTAAGCACGAAATACTATAAAAAAATGAAGGTATGAAATACATTTTTTTCATTTGATCAATGTACAAAACTCAAAATAGAACGTATCTAACTGTTTCCAGTAATACATATATACGGTAAGATTTGTAATTGCGCATAATCTGTAACCCCCCCCCCCCTCAACACACGACCAGCTAAGACATAATTATTATAAACTTTATTTAAATATCAGTAAAATCGTGTTTAAGAATCTGATATATTCTCTTGTATAAATAACAAAAAGCTAAATAGCAACCGAGCTCAAATTTAAGAATAATTTATATATATATATTACAAAAATATACAAAAATAGTTATAAACCTAAGATAACTATAGTCATGAAAGAATAGTCTTAGCCACAATAGTACTAGAGCAAACTCCTGGCCTTAGGAACCTGGATTGCAGGTTTAAACAATGTCTTTCGGCCAGCCAACCTTCACCTGAATTTGTCAATACTCTGGGCCATAGGGAAAGCAAGAAATTTCTAGAGTTCTAAATTATATGTATATATATATAATATAAATTAAAATTTAAAAATCTCATGATTGGAAATTTAATGAAGTCGTTTTAACTTCGAGTTTGATAAAAACTAACAACTATTTCGGGTTATGGATTCATTATTTAAGGTTTGTAATAATGGAATTCATAAAAAAGTAAGAAGAATAATATTGAAAATGATCGATTGAGGTACAACATTTTTAAATGTCTCATTTCAAAATTAATGAACATAGAAATAAGAAATTTGGAGAAAATAAGCTCTTCAGTTTTTTTTTTTTACCGAATGCGACGCAGAATTTTGCTTTTGTTTAAAGCAAACATAAAATGAAAAAAAAAAAAGACCAATATACTCCATGGAACACATGTATATCAGAGATCCCTGCTAAAACTATGATTCTACCAGCTCTATAGCTTTCAAGATTGTTAAATTGTTTGTATCCGGTGCGTTGACCCTTCTGATCAGCAGACGCCCTGAATCGCTCCAGAACAGTGATTCCCAAAGTGGTCTATATAGACCCCCAGGGGTCTATAACGATCTTCAAGGGGTCCACGACAGCCAAAAAATAATTTGGGGGTCCACGAGATGTAAAAGGGTGTCTACGATAGTGGCTCTCATCAAATCAGATGTGGGCTAATATTAAAAGGAAATTTAATCAAATGGAAACTAGACTTACCTATTTAATAGATTTATTTACTAAATTTAAGGAGGTTTAATTGCAGTTACAAGGCGACAGCATAAATTTTATTGAAACAAATTCCATTTATTGCTAGAATTAAGCTAAAAGAGCATAATTTTGGACGTCGCCAACATTTAAATGCCCGTTTCTTTTAGATTTTAAAACTAGGTTTGAGAATGTTTTGACTATCGTAGTACCATAGTAGACAATAAATTTGCTTGGTCACTTTGAAAAAAAAGATGTCAGATTATAAGAATTAAGCTCTAGGAATATGCACTAACGAAGATCTTAAAGTTAAGTTTACAAACGATGTCGACGATTTTAGCTTTAAATTTGTATACCTGTTATTTATTCCATATTATGGAATATATGGAGAAAGTTTTTAATTGTTTTTCCGATTGAGAAGGAATTTCAGTGCGCTTGCCAATTTCCAAAACAAAAAAGAAAAAAATACTGGACACTATTAACCGAGGAAATATATTTAGTGTTAAAACCTGATGAGAGATTGATGCCAAATGTAGAAAGTTTATTATTGCATCCTCAGATTCCTTACTCCCTCAAAAGAATTTGTTTGTTGCTCAGTTATTTTATGTGTGTGTAACAGTTATTTTATGCATTAATTAAATTTATTTTAATTAACTAATTAATTAAATTATAACTAACATGTATTTTCTTAAGTTTTAAACTCTTTCATACTTCACTACAGTTAAAAATTTTAATCTTTTAAAGTAAATAGCTCTATACCTGCTGTCAAAAACACACTTAAGTTGATAAATTTGCACAAATTTCATATTAGATAAGTAGGGGGTCTACTCCAAACTGAAAAACCTGTCAAGGGGTCTATGAGGCTAAAAAGTTTGGGAACCTATGCTCTAGAATGTGAAACTAGATTCTTCCAAAAAGAGAACAGAAATCCTTTTCAGGAATACGTTTTCTTTTGCCCGTCATATACATGGACAAACCTCTGTTTACAGTTCAGTGGGACACCTCTTGCACAGAGATCTGCATTGTAAAGACGACTTCTCATTGTAGCAATGGAGATTCTTGTTCATGATGCGGCAAAATGATCTGCAACGAGCTGAGATTCAGTAGTGCGTTTTCTTCATCGGGCAGTAAGAGCTGGAAAAACGGCATCCCTTAGGTGGTAGAACTCATGGTCAACCTAGAACATGTCTTCTAGACATAAAGTCGCTGCACCCTACCGTAAACCACATTGAGATGCCCAGAAGCATCAGCTTGTGACATATTATTTCTATCCATCCAACCGCTCGCCCTTAAATGAATTCGGTAAGCGAGTTCTCCTAGCATTGCCAGATTCTTCTGGATATTGTCAGTCAAATTACCAACAACTATTAGAGATCATAAGACATGCATGAAAAGTACATTCAAAGTTGTGCAAGTTTAATTTGTACATATTTTTTCCTTCCAATCTTATAGAAATCTTAATTTCTTTAAAATAAAACTGGTGGTTATCCTTTTTTGCATAATTTTCGTAAAGTTCTCTTCTTTTCCTTTTTTTCATTCATATAGCCTAATGTATTTTATTATTACTTTTATTTTTTTAATGGTGAGTTTTGAAAACTTTAACTTTGAGGGCAATGTATTTTAAGAACCACCTTTAAAAAAACTGCCACCTACACAAAAATGTAAGGCATTGACACAGTTTCCTCGTGAGAAAATACTTAATTTTACAAATTGCTGAATTAAGAATGACAGCATTCCAATTACAAGACAGGAAAATTTAATTTTGAAAATTATATACATTATATATAATTAAATATAGACAAAAATCAAGATGATAATTAAATTCCGAAGTTGTATAGGTAAATAACTATAAATAAATTAAAATTAATTTTTCAGAAGCACCTTTAAATTACATTGAATATAAATTTGGAATATTCAACTTATAAGCATTAAGCTTTTAAATAATACGCATACCTGAGGATCTGTGCATTGTGAAGTGCTCGGCTCTATTGATGTCTGGTTCAAACCTTCGCGTACAAATGATCTATCACAAGAAAACTGAAAAGAAAAAAAATCATTGAATGGTAAGCGAATGAATATGTTTGAAATATATATCTTATAATAGATAAAATCTATTTACTAAATTCCGAGGTATTAAAAATAAAAGCAAAGAATACGTTAAATATATTTCATTTATATGACATTGTCAAAAAATCAATATTTTTAGGTTTTGACGCTCAAATATCGTCTTCGTCATTCGTCCGTCCTTCAAAATTAGGAATTTAGTCACCAGTAGTCTTCATATTGATTTATATATATATATATGTGTGTGTGTGGTATTCAATAAACAAGCAATCATTGCTTATATATTGTGTGTGTGACTTACATAAAGTGACCATTTATTCTTTGACTCAAAACGGGACATTGTTTTGTTTAGATCAATTAGCAGGGATACAATGAAAAAAAAAACCACTTTTTTAAAGTTATTTCTTCAGAAAAAGTTAGTTAGCTTAAATATTACGAATTAAAAAATATACCAAAAATGTGTTTAGTTATATTTATATTTATCAGAGGAACAAATTTGCTTTAATATAAATGGGGAAGATTTTAAGTAAGAATGAAACTCTTGGAACGTTTTTTTATATTCACATTAATTATAAATATCTCCTTTAGAACTGAAATTAGTAACTGGGTTTTCACAGATGTTCACTATTTGTTCATCTTAGAATATACTCTTTCTACTGGAGCCCCATTTGTAGCAGGCAAACATAAAATATATTCAAATAAAATAGAAAAGTTTTCATTCTGTAGATTGTTGGCGTGGAAGTATTTGAATAATTCCACCCAAAGAGTTTCCGTGGAAACATTTAGATCATTTTTATTCGTTTACTTTTTGCGATGTATCTAATGTAGTTAGAAATTAATGAAAATTCGTCAAAAACTTACGTATCTTTATTACAGTCAATATACTCTTTTTCAATTAATACATCCAGAGATTTTTGAACGTCTTCCCATGCGGGGACTTTTTTAAAATCTGCCCAATAAAATATCTCCATTACTTTGATAAGAAAACGAGTCACACTGATCCAAATATTTACGGCTTAATTTATAAAATTCTGTAGCCGTCCTTTTCACAAACACTTCATCTATATAAGTACCATTATCTTTTGATTTCACCATTAATTGAAGGACCGTAAATGGAAGAGACTGATTGGTCTGTTTCTGAGTCAAATTGTCTTTTAGTTGATTGATTACTTTTGTAACTTCAACTTCCGATACAGTATTACCTTCAAGTTTCAATACAGCTTCGCGTGGTTTCCGAAAACGGGACAATTTTGCGTCCCAGAGTTCATTTTGGGGACACCGGGACTCGTAATTATAAAAAGGGACAGTCCCGTTCAAAACGGGACGTCTGGTCACGTTAGACTTACAATATATACATAATACCCCCACCCCATAACACACACATACTAATATTGGAATATTTATAAGCATTAAGTGGTGAAAAAAATACTTTTTAAAACTGAGTTGCATGTTAGAGTAACATCACGTTGTCTGAAAAATTAAAAGTCAAAGTATTTTCAAAACATATCCTAAAAACCATTAAGGTGCCCGGTTAGGTTAAAAAAATTTTTTTAAAGTGTTTAGATGTTACGCCAATTAAAAAAAAATATATAAAAATATTGAGGAATAAAGAATAATATATAAAGCTAGTGACTTTTTAAAGTCGTTTTTACAGCATCTACTTTATCTAACTTATAAGAATATTTTTTAATGAGTTTTTTGAAGAATGAAATTTACACGATGAATTGTTCGCGAGAAACGGGATATCTCCAAAACAATTCCATTAAAATCAATATGAGATTTATAAAAATAATTCAATAAGCCCTTTAGAGTATAACAAACCGTAGGCTGTAAGACAATTACATTTAATCACATTTTACAGCCATTTTTAGCTTGGAACATGCAGTAATTTTGTGGAAAAAAAATCATTAGCATCACATTTAAATGCGTATAAAAATAATTATTTCTTAAAATATTTTTATCCTGCGATTTGTGACACTTCACATGAAACAAGAAGTGTATAAATGAAATTAAAATTGCATTATATCCAACGTATTTTTATTTATCGCGTTTTTCTTCTTGAAAAATTTTGCTAAAATTTCATAAAAATAACATTTTTTTTTTCAAAAAGAAAGGGTGATGTATGTTATTTATTTAATAACTATGACTCTTTAAGCTTATTTATGCTCTTTAAAACAATAAGATTCTTCTAAAAATCAATTTTTGAAAAATTGGTCTCCGAGCCTAGTCGGGTGCTTTACATTTGAAGAGAAACATATATTCGACATTTGGCTATCTAGAAATTCAATTTTGTACCATTCAGAATACAATGAATGTAATGGCCATGGCAAAAATTACGTTAATTTGTTTTATTTTCTCTCTATATGATAAATTCCTCCAACTTAGTCGCATAGAAATTAGCAATTATAAATTTGAAAAAAGTTAACAGTGTTACTTATTTGGTAACTGATAAAAATATTAAAAATGAGCTGGCTCCGGAAATTTGTAAGAGAACCATTGCTTTAAATAGATGTTTTTATGCTTTGAAGAGTTGTTTAAAATCCAGTTTTCTCAAATTAAGAACTAAATTGCTTCTTTACAAAAGTCTTATAAGATTTGCCCTGACTTATTCATCAGAGACTTGGCCATTGACTTTACGTGATGAGGAAGCTTTGGGAATTTTCGAGAGAAAGATCTTACGTTGCGTTCTTAGTGGGGTCCAAGTAAATAGATCATGGAGAAGAAGATCTAACCTAGAACTCTACAAAGTTTACAAACAACCTGATATTGTAAAATTTGTCAAATTACAGAGACTTAAGAAAAATGAAAGGATGTCCTTTTAGCTTCCAAGCAAAGAAGTGAGTAGTTCCGGATGATGTGCGCTTAGCCAGTGTGGGAAATCATATGCCAAAGATGGTTTCCAACTCTAGACGATGGAGAAAATATAACAGAAATGGACCCACTATACGTGTGCAGAATGTAATGTCCCCTTGTGCATTGCAACATGCTTCTCATCTTTTCATGGCAAATAATCAACATTTAAATTTAATTTTCTTTATGAAGGTGAATGGTTTCTAAGGAAATATTCTCCCCACCCCTAAAATTTAAATGCAAACATAAAATTCGGCAAAATAAAATATATTTGTTTAAATGCCATTGTTTAATTGTTAATAAAACATAAGAAACTACGAAAAATTCAAAAGAGAAATAAATGGTTCACGAAAGGGTTAAAACAATGCATCAAAGATATGAGAAAATTCCAGACTTAAGCCAACCGTTCACGCATCTCATAACTGCTTTTGTTTGCCACCAATTAATTCTGAATGTCAAGTATGAATTTAGAGAAACTGATGAATAATGCATTAATTGATTCCCCATTCAGTTGCTATGAATTAATGATTACGAATCCGGTTAAAATGGAAAAGGGCT
The DNA here is from genome assembly GCA_019973975.1 of Trichonephila clavata. Lineage (NCBI taxonomy): Eukaryota > Metazoa > Arthropoda > Arachnida > Araneae > Nephilidae > Trichonephila > Trichonephila clavata. The sequence goes on along the minus strand of BMAO01012109.1, from coordinate 49,675 downwards.
TTGGTGAGATGAAAGCTCCTGTCCCCAGTCATAAATTTGAATTGTGATCTTTTACGAGTATTATTCCAGTTCGTAATGTTGCAAATGGAATATCAATCTTCTCCTAATACTTATTGTATGCGCTGCTTGTTTATATTGTATAATTGTGTTGAGTGAAATTAACAGGATGTGAAATTTGTTTCATTTCAATCTCCAGTGGAAATGTATGACTTAAAAGGATGTTTAAATCTTTATATTTTCGTGTATAAACTGATAATTCTTAAGAACTTTTATTAAAATAAACGTTTATTAAATAATCTAGTTAGAATCTAGTTTATTAATAAAATCTAGGTTGAGAGAGAGAGAGAGAGAAGAGAGAGAGAGAGAGAGAGAGAATTAAAACGAAATTTAAAAAAAGATGTTCTTTTTTTTAATTCAAAATTTTTTTAAAAGCCATTTTTTATTAGTTATGTGTAAGCAATTTTAATATTAATCTCTTAAGGTTTTCAGAGCTTTTACTAAAAAAAAGTCATATAAATCCTTCAAAATTAGCTCCATAATCCAAGTTTCCGAATTTTCATTCACTCATTGTCATGTCTGAATGTGTACGTTAATGAAGTGGCCATTTTTTCCCAACAGCATGAAACTTAAGATCACTTCAAAATCATTTCTCTTTCCGCTCATTTTCCAAATAAAAAAAAAATGGTACAGAAAGTAAGACTATCACAGATAGTGAAAAAGATAACAAATGATTGGAATAGTATGTTTGCTTCAGATAGGTTACAAGAATTAAAACTACAGTCGTTGAGGTTTAACTTCACAGCAAATTGGTTTGAAAATATTCCAAAAATTTTACCCGCTTGTTGATATTTTTGCGCTCCCATTGATCACATTTGCAAATTACATGACTTTCTTTTCATTCAACTTACCTATGGGTTTCGAATTTTGGATAGTTTTTGAAGAAAAAGCCCAATCTTGACTTATACAGGGTGATTCTAAATTGTTTTTACAAATTAAGAGGGGTGATAGTACCCTTCCAGACAACCAATTATTACACAGGAACATGGTGTTGCATTCCATTTTGAGAGGCAGAAAACAGGAAAGCATAAACGGGTTCTGCAAAAAGAAGCAATACAAGTAACCGCCACTGACGCCATTTTGTACCTGCTTACGCATCACATCGCCCAAGACTATCAAGAATTTACCACATGCAAATTTCCACTGAGAAGAAATGGCATTTTGCTCTTAGTTGCTACAGAAGAAAGGCTACCAGAGCAAACGTTGTCCTTTAAAAACGGCACAACATCATCGCATCAAGTATTATCTTGATAATATTATCAGTGAAACTTTTCGTGAATGCTGTGGAGGAGTACACGCCCGAGGAATTGGTAGATATGAACCTCACACACGGTGAAGCAAAAGTGAAGGGACGCGAAGCTTGAAGATTGTACGAATAGTGGTTTCCAACTCGTCGCATTACCTTTTCCAGTGCTGATCGACGACTGCGAGAAACTGGTTCGTTTGCCATCTCAAACCACACTGTAGGACGTTTGTGAAATACACGAACACTAGAAATGGAAGAGTGAGTTTTGACTATATTTGAAGCAGCTCCTACCACAAGTACGCGAGCGGTAGCATACAAAATGGGTATTTCTCAGCCAGTAGTGTCGCGTATTGTCTACGAGAAATGCATGTACCCTTACCACGTGCAAAGAGTGCAATCTTTGCCCACAGATGATTATCCCCGCAGGGCAAACTTTATACAGTGGATGCTGGGGCTGAAGAATAATGATCCACGATTTCCTGTATTAGTATTATTTATTGACGAGGCAAAATTCAGCAGAGAAGACATTTTCAACATGCGCAGTCAACACGTTTGGTCTGACAGTAATCCCAACTGCACTACCCCTCGTAATCACAAACAAAAATTTTCCCTGACGTCTGGGCAGGTATCTTTGGTGATTACCTGGTAGACCTTCTTGCCAGACCGTTTGATGGCACAACACACCATATCTTCTTGGTACAAGTGCTTTCCAGTTAATTGCAGGCTGTTCCTCTCCCCATTTAGAAAGACATGCGGTTCATACACGATGGAGCCCCAGAACATTTTTCCTTTTAGGTTCTTAACTTCTTGAATGACACATTTCCCGCACGATGGATTGGACTTGGCGGATCTGTGGCTGGGCCTCCTCGCTCTCCGAATCTCAACCCTCTGGACTTTTTCTTCTGGGGACATAGGAAATCTTTTGTGTACGAGACGTCTGTGGACTCAGCTGAAGATCTCTTGGCGAGAATTATTGTTGCCGCGGACAAAATTAACAAGACACCAGGAATGAATATTCCTGGATGTGCGCCAGTGGTTCCTGCGCTGGTGTCACCAGTACTTCGACAAGCCTGGTAGGTATTTTGAGCAGTTGCTCTGAGTTTTTTACGAACAATAAATAATAAATCTGATTCTGCAACTTTTGGCATTGGGCATTCTCTTTCCCAACAATGTTGTAAGTTCAGGTTGAAATTATAATATTCCTCTTTTCTGCCTCTCAGAGTGGAATGCGACCCAATGCTCCTATGTAATTCTTAGTCATTACTGGCGTAGCTAGTCCCGAGAGAACCCTGTATCAAAATTCTTTGGGGGATCTTTCTTCGGCAAAGAAAGAAAATGTACTTATTTAGAAGTTGCACACTTTGGGCCCTTGTAGCTTGGGGATTTCGTATCATTGATACGGCGGTAGCTACACCCCTGTTGGTCATCTGGATGGCTACTATCAGCCTCTTAATTTGTAAAAACAATTCATAATTTCCCTGTATATACGAATAGGCCCATATTTCGGAAATATACGATATATATATACAGACAGATCCCGATTTAATGTAACCTATATTTAACGAATTTCATGATTTAACGAATATCATGATTTAACGAATTTTTCTGTTTCCTCAATTAAAATGAAGGCACTCCCCTCCAAATTAACGATTAATAAACCCCGAATTAACGAATTATTTCAACAGTTAAAATTTTTTTTACTAGTTTGTGTTTGAAAAAATTGGATCTTTTTCCAAACACAAACTAATAACTCCAAACAACAACACAACATAAGAGAGAAAATTTTTTTTCCTTGCATGTAGCAACTTTTGACGCCAAAGGGTGCACAGCGTTATAAGATTTAACAGGTGAAGATGAACCATGAATGTATTCCACCGTGTTAGTTTTGAATAGGACAGGAAACTCCATTCTATAACGCAGGGAATATTTTCAGATTTTAACGATTATGTTACTTTTGATGAGGTACTACCTATCTGTTCATTGGAAGTTTGGGAAACCGTTGATTTGTCAGAGTCAGTGAACAGCGATCTTAATGCAGAAATTGATAATTAAACTCTTATAAAAATGTGACATTTTCCAATGCTTGACATTGTTTGGAAACTGTGAAAACATACCTGATGCAGCAGGATATAAATGACTCAATGTTTTGTTGTCTGCATAAAGTCGAAAAAAGAACTCTATCAAATCAGGAATCATATATATAGATAAATATATATATATATATATAGTACATGTATGCATATATGTACTGCTAGCTAAGTTTATTGTTATCTGACTATTTTGTTAGTAAATATTCATATATGGTGAAAATAAAATAAATGATTATCATAGTTACTAAATACATAACTAATATTTACATAAAAATTAAGAATTGAACGAAATGCAATCTCATTCATAGTTTTGAAATAAAATTTTATTTTGAGCGATTTTTGAACTTTCCTATGTTAAATTTTGTTTGTTTTGATAGTATTTTTATTCTAATATAATATTTTTGGTTAATATAAAAGCAATTATTTGAATAAATATAAAATAGGGTCCTTCTCAATATCTGTTCGTTTTTCATGCCTCGCACTTTAAAAGCATGGCATTTAGAAGTTTCTTTTCTGCTTTTTGAACAGAAGTTAGTATGAGAGAAACAATGAATAGGTAAGTAATTTAATGTAATTTTTATTTATGTCAATCGTATACATTCTTTCAACGCGATACGATGCTTGAAATCTAACCTTTAAGAGACAATGCTTTGATTTCTTCATATATTTTTACCAATTTTTTTTGTGCGTTATTGCCTTAAAACTTTATTTTGACCCACACATGATATTGATATTTCACAAATTTTAAACTCCTAATGTCTTATAAAAATCAAATATAACATTTCGCAACCTTTTTTTTTTTTTTTTTTTTGTAATTACCCTTCCAAGAACAGCGAGATATAAGAGGGCAAATGTTATTTAGATATATTTGTAGTTCATAAAATAATAAAAAAAAAAAAAAAAAAAAAAAAAAAAACAGACAATTTTAGCATTTTTTTAGCTTTTTTTTAGCATTTTCTTTAGTCTTTTGAAAGCATTGACACATCTTTTTTTTAATAACACTTAATAATTAGGGTTCATTTTGAAACATTCGAGTTTTAAGAATGGAATATATAATTTTAAAAATTGCTGTCAAAAATATAATATACTGGAAGCATTATTGCTTTCAAGGATACCATATTTGCGGTTGCTCCAAGAACAATAGCTGCCACGGTAGCACAAAATATAGCATTTCGCAAAGGTCTCCGATTGTCCAGAGCGGATCCCAAAACGCGAGCCCAGCCAGCCGAAGGCGCCAGAGCAGTAGAAGCACACACAGCGGCGAACGTGGCTCCTAAAATTAAGGTGACCGCTGGAAACACCGACACCGTGACGAGCGACCTGAAAAAAAAGGTACAGATCGTTAGACGTAAAGGCCGTTCTATAAATAAGAGGGGCCTGAGCAAAACTAATAATTCTGTTGAATAAAATATGTATACTTATTTTAAATACTTTCTTTATTAATTGACTGTAAAATATATGTCGAAGTTAATTTACAAAAGTAATACACAAAATAATTTTTTTCGCTTTTTATAAATGACTAGCTGGTACACCCATTCTTCGCATGGGTGAATTGAAAAATTAAACAATACAGATTGAACGATAAAGAAGTTTTTAATGTGTCAATTGTACGTAAATTGCAAATTAAACAAAAGAAAAAACCTTTTTGCATATCTCAGCTGAACAAATAGAACATATTTGTTAAATTTTAAGTCTGAAGGTCTAATAGATGACAAAGAGGATTTTTTTTATTTATAACTCCCCGTAACTCTCTTGTGGATCGATTTTTGAAAACACCTTGCTAAGTTAATCTCTGCTCAGAAAAAGTAACACATTCTTACAAATTTTGTGTAATGAATTCTTAAAACAGTTAAATAATTTATATCTGAATGAAATTTATACACAGTAGAATGTCGTTTATCCGAACGTTTATTATCTGGAGCGTTAAACGTCCGAACCGAAGTCCGGATACGTTTTCGAACAGTGCAACACTAAACAGTTGTTTCACGTGATGGCCAAGAGTGACGGGGAAATTTAAGATGGGGAATATTTGGGGAATTTCAGTTGTGGTGATTTGGTAAACATCTGCAGAGAATATTAGGTCAGTTTGTTTCCAAGTAAAGGGGTGTATACTTGCTCTTTTGTTGATGTAGAAACCAGAATGGCATGCGATGCAGAAGACTGGATTTCAAATGCTAAATGATGACGAGATTGTGACTTCCGTGCAAGAAAATTCCGACCCTGTCGATGATGAAACGGACGAAGACGAGGACAACCACAACAACGAAAGTAGCAAGGGTCCATCAAATTCTGACGCGTTTTCTGCGTTTATGACAGCTATGGAGTGGTACGAACAACAATCAGAGTGCTGTCTTACTCAACTACTGCTGCTCAAGAGAATCAGAGACCTTGCAGCGAAAAATAAGCGATTACTTTCCACAGGACATTTTGCCCATATTTTGCTTTTTCTTCAAGCACGTTTCCAGCATGTGATGATTTTCAATATTCGTATGGTGTTTGGTTTCTTATACTGCATGGATCGCATTTGGTTTTCGGTTATCCGAACAATCGCGTATCCGAACGGTGTCCAGTCCCAATTGGTTCGGATAAACGACGTTCTACTGTACTATTATCAGGGTAAACAATAAATGCCAGTTCTTTCATTTGAATAGATAATAATGACATTAAAAGAATCAAACTGTTGTCAGTTTTGTAATTTTAGGAAACACTTTCAGAAAGGAAATCCATGCTGATGTGATTGAAAAAGGATTTATATTGAAAATGCATTTCTTACATTAAAAAGTTTTAGAACCACTATTTGCATTTTAAAAATAACATAGGATAGAGTTATATACATCATTAATAACAATCAGTTACGCATACTTACTTCGGCGTCATTATGATTTGAGTAAGAGCGACAAATATCCAGACAGCAAAAGCACACGAAGTGTTGGACCGAAATACTCTGTCTCGTATCTGGTGGAACTAAAACAAAAGGTATTTCATTAGATTGTTATAACATTTAATTTCTATAAAATTGGAACATTTTTAAAATTTAAATTAAATTTCAACATATGTGTTAAGGATTGTTGGATGTTAAGGATTAAACTAAATGGAATAGATTAGGAGCTGAATTGAATGAAGTCTCTTTTTCAGTGTAACAGTTGTTTATTAATTTAGGTTAAGTTATACAAATACAAAAAATACAATTAACAAAAATTCAGGACAAAAAACATAGATAGCTTTCATTGTAACCACATCCTTCCCTCATTTGGCCTGTTCTAACGATGTGAAGCCGCTAGAGGGCACTTCTGTCAGTTACAGTTATGACAAGAGTGGTTACATGTATACATAAAGCCTGCTTTTTTTCTCTTTACAAACAGCAAATCTTCCGAAAAAAGAGAAGAAAGAATAGGTTAAAAAAGAAATGAAGTGAAATTAAAAATCGGCTTAATCTCAAATCCAAAAATTAAGAGAAAGGAATTAAAAAACATTTTATTTAGTTTTAAATATTTAAATTAGTGTTCAAGAAATTTACAAAAGCGTTTTTTTTTCAATGAAAAAGCGATACATTTGTCGCAGTACCCTCTTATGTTGTTCGAGGTGAAGATCATTCTAGCTGTTTGAATTCTCAGGGGATCCGAACGCAGCATTGGTGAAACAGCCATTGAATTAAACTCGAAAGGATTACAAGAACAAGTAAGGATAATAATTTACTTTTACTAACCAAGCAACAGATTCGATTATCTGATACGCATTAAGATAAGCTACGGGGTATAAATATACGAGGGATGATCAGGAAAAAAGTTTACGAGCCGCAGCATTTGAAAACTACATATTGTGGAGAAACTTTGATTACCCAGAGTGGAGACAAATGGCGCTACTTGTTATATAACTGTTTTGCGGGTAGGTAGTGAACGTTTGTGGAAGTTTATGGGGAAGAAGCAATAAACAGACAAAAAGTAGCGAAATGGCGTCACGCTTTTCAATCAGGCAGACAGGATGTCGAAAACCGCAATACGGCAGGAAGCGGCCGGCCAAGTTCAACGACAGAAATCAAGGCACGAATTGAAGAAATGATTCAAAATGATGGACAGGTAACTCTGAGTGAAATCTCTTCAGAACGGGGACTGATCTATGGTAGCCTGTAGCATATCGTTTCTGATGTGCCGCAATATTCCAAGAAAGTGCAGTGAAAACATCCGCCGAGACCTGGCTCAATGGATATAGGGACCTGATTTCTACCAAGACGGGTTAAGAAAGTCAAATCTGCGTTCTAATAAATGCCTAAATAGACTTGGTGATTATGTCGAAATGTGATAGACGACTCGATGTCTCTTAATTCCTTTTTGCTTTTTCTTTTTATTGTTAATAAATATTTCTTTATTCGACTTGTAACCTTTTTTCTGACCACCCCTCGTATTTTATTGTTTATCTGAAAGAGATACAACCCCTTGGCTTTGACAAATCAAAAATATATTAGCATTGGAATGTTATATAAAATACATGTTAATGTTATAAAAACATTGGAATGCTAAATTCTAAATGTTGTTACGACCATGTGACCTTAGGATCCGCTGACACGAATCAATATATGGCATTATAATCCACAATCGTACACCATGCTAATCGAAATCCATACTATTTATATACTATTTGGTAATAAGGTTCATTTGTATCGAGACGGGGTTATATCTAAAGATGCCAATTTGGCTGGAAGAAAGAAAATCCGAGTTGTAGAGGAAAGACCTCGCTGATAGCCCTTTGTTACATATTGTACTGATTGTTGCAAAATATTTTAATGCATTTAGCTGTGAATATATTTATAACTATAATCATTCAAATATTTTTCTGTTTGAAAAAATGTTTTAGTAAATTTGCACAACTTCATTGAGTTTTGGTAACTATAAATAATTTTGTATATTCAAAAATATTTTTGTGTAAATCAAAGTATCAGAGAGGAAATTTTCTCAGAATAATGTCTCAAATCACTTATAGAATACGTTAAATATACTGTATTAAGACAATGAGTGCTAATCTTTCAATGTATGCAGTAGCAAAATCAGCCATACAATACACTCAAGGGCCAAAACATTATGACCACCCCTACATTTTGCAATGAATTCCCCTGGATTACGTGAAAGGCACGTGATCAGGTGGAAGTGGTATTTAACTGCTGCTGGAGAGTCTGAGGAATCATTATTTCACTTACTTCTGTGTGTGATGGGAAAGGCCGTGGATCTAAGCGACTTTGATAGAGGGCAGATTGTAATGGCTCGAAGGTTCGGAACAAGTATTTCTGAAACTGCACGACTCGTGGGTTGTTTGCGATCTACAGTTGTTAGTACTTATGCAAAGTGGATGAATGACGGTGAAACCAGCAGTAGACGACATGGTGTTGGACGTCCACACGCTATCAAAGAAAAAGGTCGTCGGAGACTGTCTCGCATGGTGAAACAAAACAGGAGCCAGACAGTGGCTCAGCTGACAGCCCAATACAATGCAGGGTCAAGTAGAATAGTATCGGAGCACACTGTTCAGCGGACACTGTTGGATATGGGGCTACGCAGCTAACGTCCCACTCGTGTGCCTTTGCTGACCAAGCGTCATCACCAACTGCGCCTGCGCTGGGCCCGAGAACATCGCGACTGCTCTATGGATCAGTGGGAGAGAGTTGCCTGGTCAGTTGAATCACGGTTTGTCATTCATCACGCCGATGGCCGTGTCAGAATACGCCATCTTCCAGGCGAACAGTTTCTCCCTCAATGTACAGTAAGTCATACACAGGCCGGTGGTGGCGGTATTATGCTTTCGGGGATGTTCTCTTAAGCGTCTCTGGGAAACGTGATTGTGGTAGAGCAGAGCATGAGTGCTACAGGGTATCTGAACATCATTGCGGACCAGTTGAACCCTTACATGGCCTCTATTTTTCCAGCTGGACATGGAATGTTCCAACAGGACAACGCCCCGTGTCACAAGGCTAAAATTGTGTTGGAGTGGTTCCAAGAACATTATGCTGAATTCCAGTTAATGTCCTGGCCGCCTAACTCCCCGGATCTCAATCCGATAGAACACATTTGGGATGTCATGGGACGGCAGCTCAGAACTCAAAGACCACCAATTCGCAATCTCTGGGATTTGCGTGACCGTTGCTTAAACATCTGGTACAATCTGTCTCTGGCCATCTACCAAGGACTTGTGGCATCCATGCCAAGGCGGGTTGAAGCTGTGTTGCGCGCCAAATGTGGGCCAACTCGTTATTGACAGGTGGTCATAATGCTTAGGCTCTTGAGTGTATGTTTACTTTTTGGCCGGCTTTCTGGAAGAATGTCGCAGTTTCCCCAGTTCACAGCAAATCTTTGTTATTTTTCTGCAGCACAAGGCATCACAAGATTATCACTCGAAACATCATAAAATTTGAAGATATATTAAAGATCAACAACAGTTAACACACACACACCTGTTAACACAAAGCCATGTAGATTCTCTCTAAACGAAAAATTGCTGTTTTCAAGAACACTAGGATGTGTATAGGCGACACAACGCCATCTAATGTGTGTTCCATTGACTAACACGCTAGTTTTAGTAACAAAACACATCTAATTTTTAAAACTAAATTGGGTAAAACTCTACTTATTTTTTTTGAAAAAAATTTCAATCCTTGTTTGTGCATTATATATTTTTATATAAAAGAAAATTATTTTTTGAATTTCTTTTTCGCGTTATTATAATGAGTTATAAATTAAAAAATTGTAAATTTTTTCCGAAATTTTTGAAATTTTTTTTAAAAAAATGTTTATTAATTAGAATAATTAAAAATAAACAAGTGTTCGATTTATCGATCATTTGATAAAAGTAAGTACAAAAAATGATGAATAAAAAACATATTTGCAATCATACAAATTAGGAAAAAGATGAAAGATAAAGCTCTAACAAGACATAAAAAAAAAAAAGGTAGATAAAATCTTTTTAAAAATGCTGCTAAAAATCTCTCAAAAAGGATTTTCCTTCCTTACCGATCGTGATCTAAAGAAAAGTCAAGTCAAGTAAAAGATGTCTTCGTTTTCCTTTAAATGAAATTCTCAACTTGATTAACGCAGAAAAAAAAGGAAGCATTGAAAAAAAAGTTGACTTCCTTAATTTCCTTAAAAGATTTTTCACCCAGCAACGAATCTCAATTACTCCAACGGAAAAGAAGATTAATTCCCATTATTGCCAGATCTTCCTTTAATTACAGCCTCGCGTAAGAATCCTATCGAATAAACAGGTGCTCGTTTCGTACTAATGTCCGAAAACACCGTCCCCAGCCAGACTAGGTGGAACAGGACGATAATTAAATCAACTCATTCGTCCGGGGCATTATGTAATATCTGACCTGCTTCCTGGCGCGATTGCGACCAATTTTCCGTTCAAAACCAGAAGGAAATTGGATCTCATTGTGAGGTGGAAATATGTTCTGTATAACACCTTTGGTCTTCCTGGGTCATCAGCAGGGCTCACTCGAGTGGAAATGTTAGATTTGCTTTTAATTAGAGATAGCGCTATCTCTTGATTCTCTTAAGATGCTTTCCTCGCAAGACGGTTCCTTTGTTGTTCTCTAATTCTCTCAAGACGGTGTTGAGAAATGGAGAGTGTTTGTCGTCAACCCCTTAAATGAATTTCGGTGTTAAGTGGGTCTAGGAACTTTTGTAATTGAGGAACAGTCGCGGTGAAAGAATATCCTGGTGGAATTGTTTTATTTATGATTTCTTTCTGACGTAGCACTTGTTGGAATTTGTTTCAGTTGTTTCTTCTTTCTTCTTATTTTGATTGCGAAGCAAAAAAATTAAAACAAAACAAACAAAGAGGGATTGTTGAAGTTCAAGAATAATTATCTCCCTTTTAAAAATGAAGCTTATATCACAACAACTTAACTCAAACGAAAACTATTGTTTAACGAAAGAGGCATAATTAAGCTCAAATTAATTTTGAATAAAGTAATTTTTTTTTAATAATCATAAATAGTCCTTCAGTAAAGAGTTATTTATATTTAGAGCAGCAATTAAGAATTACATGAGAGCTAATTAAAATTAAACTTACATCAAATTATCTTTTTTTATTGAAGTTTTGAATTTAGTTTTTTCCTTAAGGGGGGGGGGTTTATATTACGTCATTCTTTTCACGGGATTTAATCTAATGGATAATTTATTTTCATTAAAAATCGGACTAAAATGAGGTAATTATATTTCGTTATAAGAAAAGAGAAACATTTTAAAATCCGAATTATATGATGTTTTAATTACAGCGCTTGTTAAATATTATGAGTAGCTGTATGGAAAAATAATTACACGTTTTAAGATTACGACAAAAAAATTGCATGCAGAATGTGCTGGTTATTATTTTTTGGAAGGATAAATATGTTATTTATGGAAGTATTAAATTGAGTAGCTATATATATATATATATTATTAAATACATTGAGAGAATAATTACAAAAATTATGTACCTCAAATATCTTTAAAGGCTTGAAGAAAATTACTTTTAATTATATTACATTAAACTGCTCAAATATTATACAAATACAAAATAAAAAAATTATCTTTTTTACTTCTCTCTATAAGTATAGTTTTATAAATATAAAGAGAGTATGAATTTGAATTCTAATCAGTACATTTATAGATTACATTTTATTCGGAACATTAATTAGTTAATTATAATTATAATTGAAAAAAGATAGTGTAATTGATAGTTAATCGCATGCTTTTTTTTGTTTCGGATAGCAAGGTCCTAAGCCCAATCCTGCTTCCCTCAACTTGCACAATTTGTAGAATGCAAGCCAGTTAATACCCACCAAAAATTATTATTTTAGTTATTCATCACAAAAATTTATTTTTTCACAAATCCTTTCTAGTTCATTCAATTCCGACTTCAGAATTTAAAAATACAAAAAATAAATTCGGGAATAATTTTTAAACTCTTATCAGGAGATTCATTTTTAAGAAGACTTGGTACCCCCAAAATGACCGAACTATTGTTTTTTTTATTTTTATTTAATCTTATTCTTTGCGTTATTATATTATTGTTTTTCGATTGATATATCACTTGGTCATGTCGGAAAGTTAGAATTGGATGAAACTTAATTTAAAAAATGTAAATTAACAAATTAGGCAATTCGACCACGCACGTTTTTAGAAAAAAAGGCTAAGAAAAGCGTTTTGATAAAAAAAAACATTTTAAAAAGAGAAATAATAACTATAAAAAAAGAATGTGTAATATATAAAACAGAATATTACCGAGTCTTTCAAGAATGTAATTTTATTTCTTTGTGAAATTTGTGCATATAAAATGTTTGAATTAAGGCATTTTATATTAATAATTCCATTATTTCAGTCCTTATTCATCAAACGTTTCTCATACGAATATAAAACTTCAAAATTATGTGAAGAAAAAAAACACAAATTTCTGTCATGACAAAAAAAAAATTTTTAAAAAATTTTTTCTTGAATTTTCTTGTGCAATTAATACTCTCCAAAAATTGATCATTTATAAAAATGTATGAGTTGGAAAAACATGAAAATGCAATTGATATAAAGAAAACTATATAACTAATGTCTTAAAGTGGTACTTTAAATTTATTTAAGCTTATTATAATTATTTTTTTCAGAATTATAAACTTTAAGTGTGGTTTTTTTCTCAGTTTTTGTTTTTTCTAGACTTTAGTGCATTCAAAATGCTATTCCTTCCTCAACTTTTTACTAATCATTTCCGTTTTTTTCTGGGTGTTATATATAAAGCATGTAACAAAATTAGGAATACATTTTGCTGTAAAATGAATATTTTTTTTAAAAAGAATTAAAATATGCGGGATGTTGGCTTCTTCGTTGAATTTTCGCATGCATATCAACATTTTATTTTTTACTAATTAAGTTATAGTAAAATCGATCCCTAAACTTGTTTAGAACATCCATAGGAATATTACCAAAAAATTTCAGCTAAAAAAAATTAATAATTACAAAAGGAGTAGGATTTAAAAATGTTCCAAATTTTCTAGAAAAATTTAAAAAGTTTAAAATTGTGTGAATAATATGTGAAAAATCTCATCTCGTATTATTTTTTTTGTATAGAAACAGTATATGGAATGCTAAAATGTAATCTGTAAGACGACATGGTACCCAAAAATATCATCAAACTATCGAAAGCTTATTTGATACCTCGAATCTTTATAAACATGCCTGAAAAATTTCAAAGCTTTACCTGCATTTTTTATCAAGTTATGGAGCAATATTTGATACTGAACAACAACTACCAGGCCCACATTTCAGATTATCTGCTAGAAAAGAGCCTGATAAAAATAAATTGATTATATTTTTCTATCGCGCATAAATGAGACTGACATATGTAGAATTATATATGCAGTAACAAATCATTTCAAGAAAGAATTGTGCAATTCATGCAAAAATTCTAGTTTGTGTATCGTTTATTGGGGGGAAGAGCAAATGTGGATTTTGTCAAGATTTGAAAGTTCTTTTTTTATCTAATGGGCTGCGGTATTTTTACCAATGCAGACTTAGTACATCCCCAAGAGCTGGTATCACTCTTTAGTGCGGCGTCGTATAAGCGGATACCAATCGCCACAGGTAAACACTTTGACGCCCAGTTTCCTCCACAGAGGGAGGCACCTGAGCTCTGACGATGCGAACTTGTACCAGGATTTTCGTTTGCCGAGAGCGCCCAAGATATTTGAAAGTTATGAGTGCTTTTCATGATATTATTACGATTGAAATTAAAACCTTAAAATGGATTCTCTCAAAGCACAAATACTAAATCTCATTTTGATAACTCAAATAGTTAAAAAAACTAACTCGCAAGAATAGCAAAACTCTCCCATTTTTATGCATTTGTTTTTGGTGATATATCCCATGTGTGGGAAATTCAACACTATTATTATTAAAATATTTTAAGATATTTATTCAAATAAATGCAAATAAGCAGTTCTTAGATTTTGATATTTTTATCTATAAATTGTTATTTGATTCTGCTTTCATTCGTGTACAATATTTAACATGAGAAGGCATTTAAAATTATGGAAGTAAAAAATAAAGGCATAAACATCTTTTGTACATGTTGTGCATTATTTGAGTTGTCAAACTGAGCATGGAAAGTGTGTGTGTGTGTGTATTTATTTTATATTATAATTATTAAGATAAAGTTTTATGAAATATTGATCTTTCATTCGTTTTTTCTATATATTCATTATGGCAGTATACTGTTTAATTGTTTTACATTTTTGCAATTTAATTCGCAAATGTTTTGCATTTTTAAAGAAGCTAATTAACATTTCATAAAAGTTTCAGACTATTCGATGAATATTATATCAGGGTATTCATGGAATGAAAACTTCATATTTCTCCATGTTGAAAATATTTGTACATATACTGTTAATCAAAACCCTAAGGCTTTTTTGATAATTGAAGTATGGGTTTGAAATTTTTTATACATGTTTTGAAATGTATGTTTTGTAAAACTGTGAATGGGATTAGCTCTAACATTTTTAGTACTTTTTCTAAAAAATTTCAAAATCAAAATTAATGTTTTTTTGAGAATTTTTGGAAGTTTAACTATAAAAAATATAATAAAAAATTAAAGAGCTGCAGCAGAAAAAAACTCATGCACAGTTTTATGTAGTACATTATAAGGTACTTGGAAGAAAAATTTTGAAAGAAAAGAAACATATTTAAAAAAGCCTTAGGAAATTAAAAAATGTTTCAAAAAGTTCAAAAAATTTAAATTTTACAAACATTTTGCAACAAATTAAAAATTTTTTTGTATGGAATTATTATTAAATATTAACCTTTATAAAATAAAATATCAAATATTAAAAATAAAAAAAAATTGTGAAGATGGTACCATATTGCCTTAAATAAGTAAAATTGTTCAAAGGGTACCAAACCCTCTTAATACTACCATCAAATAGCCCACAAAGTCCCACTCCACGATAAGTATTTTTAAATTTACATCACAAACTGGTTGTGAAGGTATTCTAATTAAGAAAAAAGAAAGTCTCATCAAACCGCTAAAGAAAATCAATATATATTTTAGGCTTGTAATTTACAGGAATACATTAATTGTGTTAATTAAAACTCCAATAAAGGATTCTCCTGATTGATTTAGCTAAAGGAACATGTATACTTATACAATAAGGAAATAAAAAGAAAGGAGAAACAAATTATGCTTAAAAAGGAGCAAAGAAATGGCTAAGCAAATTGAGTATCTATACAGAGGAAATATCTCTATAGCTTAAAATTCACTAAGCTTGTTTAAAGAAGGTCTTCTCCGGGGACACATAAAAGATTTAATCCTCTATGGAGATTTGGAAGTTTTATCGAAAAAGAAAAAAAGTGTCTTTGCTGGTTAAAAAATATTTTTTTTTTGGTATCGGAGCTGTTTTTTTCTTTATCAAGATACTTTTCAAAATTTGGAACAAACTCCTTTGTTCGTTTCGTTTGAAAAATTCTTTCAAAGAACTCTCTTTAGAAAATATTTTTTGAACATTTAAATAAAATTGCGATGAATAAAAAGATTGTTTTTTAGAAATAATAATGGTAATTAGGCCTTTCTTAAAGAAATTAATGTAATTTATTTCATTTATCATTCGGAATTTATCGACAGTTCGAATAAATGAAATATACAGATTAATTTGATTAACAAAAAACTTATTTTCTACATTGTATTATTTTATAGTGAAAAAGGACTTTCTTTTTTTAAAGAAATCTGTTTACGATTAGTACATACAAGATCTGTTTAAAAAGTATCGGACCTTTCGCCATAAAAAATATCTTAGTTCAGCATTTCTCAAACTGTGGAGCGTTATAACCTTACATGAGGGGCGTAAGCATGTTGAAAATAAAAGATACCTTATAAAATTATTAATTTACTGAAATGAAGCAAACAAAATGCATTCTCTGTGTGTGTATGTGTGTTTAACAATTAGTAAAACACACATTTACACTCATAAATGTATCAGTACAGCACTAAGTATTGCTAATAACTTTATCAATGCTGAGTTACGAACAAAAATCTAATTATTACTAGTGATCCCATGGGCTTGTCATATACAAATTTAATACTTATCTTGATAATTTGTATGGTTTATAATTAAAATCGTATTGTTGCTTCAGTGTCAAAGTACATTATTAATGAATTCAATTCATTATTATAGTATAGAGGGAGGCGAGATGAAATTATGATTGAAAACTGGGTCACAAACATCGAAAGTTTGAGAAGCACTGTCTTAGTTATTTAGTGGGATTAGGATTTTAATTGAATTCAAAATAGGCCGCTTGCGCCTTTATACAAACTCTGTCTTAGCACAGCATTCCATCTACTGCTGAAAACACTTATAGAAGTATTTTTTTGGAATGGTGTTAAACTACCCCGTCTCGTTCTGCCCTTTCTCATTTCTACTCTGAAAACGGGATCCTTTCAGTGACATTTTTATTTTCGGGAACAGACAGAAGTCGTTAGAATTCGAGTTCAGTAGGTCTTGTGAAACTGCAAGACGGAGTTGTTCTGTTCCATTGGCAGAAGCTTGGGAACAAATTTCGCAGGCTTTCTGCAAAATTTCACACAAAATTGAATCTGTGGAACCTGTAGTAATTTCAACTTAGTCTGTAGTTTCTCGTATAACTAAACGACGATTTTACATTATTATATTATTTCCCTTCCAACAGTAGCTAAATTTCAAAAAGTTCGTGGCCTCCCAGAACGCTGGTCAATCTCTATTGACGTGCGGCCGCTTTGGAATCGGTTAAATCTTACCTTAATTTATGTGATCCCCATATCATCGTCTCCAAAAATTTTCTGAATCTTACAAATTGTTTCATTTAGAAAAATCATCAAGATTTTGAGGGGAAAAAACTCTGATGCAGTTCCTCTGCTTAAGGTATCCGACTACCCTAAAATTGTCATTTTTGCCAAAAATTAACAAATTTTATTTTATAGGCCATCTAATTAGATTTATAAAAAATACCAAGTTTATTAATTTCCGTTCACTAGAACCAAAACTACAAGTGTTTTAGTAAAAGAAGATGCCATGACTTTAAGCAAGATATGTCATACTTTAAAACGCGTTTTATTCGAAATGTGCTTTTTTTTTGAAAATGCTCAAATGGGGACAGTGATTGCTAAAAAAGCTTTGAAAATAATTAACTGAAATTTTTTGTGCGTGTTCTGTATAATAGTAGAGGTGCTTTCACCTTCAGATTTATCAATCACTGTTTTATTACAAAATTAGCAGTCCCTTATGTTAATATAATCACTGTTTTCTTAAGCAATTTCCCACAATAACTAAGATAAAGTGCTCTAGGTTTTGTAAAAATTAAAATATCTCTTATCCTGAAGGTCATTTCAAAATTGAATAACATAGTAACACATCAGAATTGAAAATTTGTTCATTAACTTTTGGTACAGAATGGGCCGCGTTTATGTTATTTTTTGTAATGTGTTTGCCAATTTTTTCCAATTTTAGTAATAATAATTTCTTTTTCTCTTCTTAATGTTAGCATATTTTTCTTAAAATGTACTTAACAAATCTCAAAACAACAAAAAATCCCCATATCTGCATTTTTTAAAAAAAAAGTTGTCGCAAATAGTCGGATACCTTTAAGTCGTCCTTTAGAGAAATGAAAATCCAACGAACGTGTATAACAGCACCACACTCAACTGTCTGCAGGAAAGCATTGGTATACTTTAACCAAATGAAAAAATTCAAGCACGTGCATTAATCTGTCACCTGCCATTGAGCACAGCGGCTTAATTTTAGAATCTCTACTATATGCGGAAAAGTTTAAGGTCGGATACCTTTTGAATAGACCTTGTGAGTGTTTAAAACATCTTTCAAATACATAATAGTCTTGTTTTGAATGCCAAATTATTAAAAAATTATGAAATATTAATGAAAAATGTATAGAACAATGCAATAGTAACAAATAGTACTTTCCTGCATTGATTTAATTGTAATTAAATGTATTAAAGTCTTAAAATAACGCGTTAATTTATAGTAGTGTTTTTAATAGTGATTGATTAATATTAATAATAAGTGGATAACTCAAGCGCGAAATTTAGCTTTCATAAAGCGTTATCCATGACGCCTTTATGGCTTCTATCAAAATGAATAACACCCTATCTTGAAACATAAATCAATCCGTGCAAAATTTTTATTCTCCAATTTAGGAGCGATAAAACGAAACATCTTCCAGTTATGGAATGAGATTATCTGCTGCTACATTTCAATGACGATGAAAGGTATTATACGATGATTAATAATAGCCTAATTTTAATACACTTTTATTAATGAAAATAGAAGAGTATATAGAATCAATCAATCTAATTCCGATACAGAATTGCAGAAATTTGGGGTTATGAGAAAAATAAAGTAGCAATTAAGTTATTCCCTTAAGGACGCATAAAAAAAATAGTACGTGAATGTCAGTTTTTCAGAATTTTTTTCAACAATTAATTAGAGACTATCATGTCATCATTTTGATACCAATTTCAAAATAACCCATTTTCTCACCGGTCATGGTAACTTTAAAAGCTATTTGAACAAATTTTATTTGGCTCCGCTTCTTCCTGCGGAGAAAATTCTTCCATGCGATTGTAATATTGGTGCCGATGAAACATGCTCCAAAGAAAGAAATATTCTAAGAATGGCTCTCAAGGGCATTAATATAAAACTAGCCTCCAAATTTTCACCAACTTATTTCTACTAGAAGTGCTTATGAAAAGTTCTGTAAATTTATTGCAAAAATTTGTGATCTTTCTTTCATCTTTTAATTTTTTCCCTTTCCTTTGTAATGTGTGTAATGTCCAGGATGATACTTTGTGGTGCACTGAGATTTATAAATATTTTCAATAGAAAAAAAAAACTGAATTTTAAGAAAACTGAGAAGTGAAACTGAATTTTAAGAAAACTTTTTTTATAGTACGTAACTTTTTCACTTAAATATAGAATTCTACCCAGGAAATGCGAAATAAAAATTTGAAACAAAGCGTCCTATATTCAAAATATAGCTATATGGAAGGTAATTATTTACTGTGTCAAAACTAGGATAAATATGTTTAATTCAAAAATGTTTCTATTTTATTTTTAAAAAAGAACCAAATTTTGAAATCTGAATTACATGTATTTTTAAAATGTATTTAAAAACACAACGTTTTCAATATTCAATTATGTTAATTCTCTCTAGTTTAAACCTTTGAAATTGTTAAAATGACTTTCTTATATTAGGTCTAAAAGTGAATTCGATCAAGCTCTTAAAATTCAAAGTATTCGAATATTGAAAAACTGAATTAATTAATTTTATTCAATTTCTTACGATTTTCAGCCCAAATTATATAGCAGCATGTGTTATACTTCTTTTATTTCGTTCATGTTGCACTCTTACAGTAATTATTTTTCATTTGAGATGAAATTTAATGCTATATACATATATTAATAATATAATTCAATAATTTAAGGTATTTAAAAATCATATAAACTAAAATTTTCTTATTACGTTATAGAAGTTTGTAAGTATTAAAGAGAAGCAAAGAATTAAAGCAAATTGTACTTTTCAGTATGAATATTAACTTGAATATTTTTGCATGAATAAAAGATGATTCGATGTTAAACTTGAAGAATTATGAATTACACTGCTGCTCTTAGTAGAGAATATTGGAACGTTCTTTTGAATTAGGAGCTTTAACAAAAAATTATTTTTTACAAATTTAAAAGTACATTCTACAATAACTCAAAAAAATCTATTTCATCATGACAAATTTTTAAATTTTGTTTCTTTTAGAATAATGAAACAATTCTGGAAACCACAGAATTCCTATTTGTTGCTAGTTAAAGGAAAAATAAGCTCTATATATAAATGCTATTTTTAATTTTTTTTCTTACTGAACTGAAACAATATATGGAACTGAAAAATAAAATAAAATAAAAATATAAAAACAGAATGTTGGAGAAAAAACGCGAAAATTCTTTTTCGCGTTTTTTGCTTCTTTTCCGATAAAAATTATGCTTTTTTAAAAAATTCTTTTAAAAAGGAAAAAGTACTCAATCTTAACCTTTTTCTTTAAAAAAAACATTAATCAGCAATTGACTACTTGAAAATTTTTTATGAGTAAGCTATTTTTTTTTATACTTTAAAAATGTATCTGTTACAAACTGTTCAAAAGACCTTTCATATTATATCACATTTCAAGCACAAAATAATGAGATACTTTTTCCTTTTTAATAATCATTGATCGAATAAATAAGCAAAAAAAGAGTTGCTGTTTAAAAATGTTATTTGAAATTGATAAAAGAAAACCAATCAAATGAAAATACCACTTTTCAAGAAAAACATACTTCTTTTTTTGCAAAGCACGCATTAAAATTGGTTGAAAGTTGAATGTTGTTAAAAAGATTAAGGCAAATGGTAATCAATAATCAAATACAAAAAAATTTAAGAGAAAAAAAATCTATCTTTTCTTTTGTTAAAAAAAAGTATTACAGGGTCAAAACACTTCATTTCTATTCCATTTGTATCTTAAAGCTAAATTTTTTATTTCATTACAGGTTTTAAATATGAAAAATACCTCAAACTGTGAAACTCGTGGAAGATATTGAGAAATTATATATTACATAAAGAGAATTTGAATTAATTGTACATATCTTCAAAGAGTTCCTTTAAATCTTAAAAACTGATGAAAACATAAGATAAAATACTATTTGTATCGTTCCGAGTATTATTGACTGGAACCCTGCTGGTAGAAAACCAGTAAAATATTTGTACTTCTTTTTTAAAACCCTTTTATAAACTTCACTTGTATGTAACGGAATCTTTGAACTCAATTTTAAAGAGTCGGATTAATTCGAAATTTTGCTCACTTATCCAGGACCGATGACAAAAAAAAAATTTAATATTTTTGTTCCATTGTCCTGATAAGGATCATCAGGATTAACGATTTCCCATTTTCAGATCCCATCCCGCATGTGGCAACTAATTCCAGATCCCATTTTCAGATTCGGCGACTGTAAGATTAAGTTACAACTTAGTTCAATTAACTATTAAATGGTGTTTTTTAGTTTTTTTAAACTATAATTTATTATTTTAATCATTTTACTCGTTAGATAATGTTTGATGAAAAAGGAAATTACTATGAAAAATAAACACATCGTTTTAATAAACTAATTTTATTCTAAATATTTATCATGTAATATCTTATATCCAAATTTGAATATACTTACTTAATCCTTGCAAGATATGTGAAAGAAAATTTTTTTAAGGTTGAGAGATATTTCAGAATTTTAGCATTCTATGCCTGTACCCTTTCTTCTAATAAAACAAATGAAACATCCATTCTATAGATAGATTCTATAGATTCCTCCAGCATATTAAATAATTACACTTAAATAATAACAAATATCTTTAATAATATAGTGATAAATACATTTAACATAAACAAATTCAGTGAATTTTTATTAGATGATTTAATGATTACGGTGCTGATGAAAAACATTGAATGCTGATGTGATATTCTTGATGGTATATACAGCCAATTTAGGTTTTAACTTGAATTTAGAAGAGAAGGAAATAGAAGATTCAATGACAGTTTAAATATTATTAATGAGTTTATTTTTTTCCTCATCCACGCACACGGATTTTAACAATTTTATCACCCCCTGGTGAGTGCATGAACCCCTGCCGAGGAAGTCTAGTAGAAAACTATTTAAGATATTGAATGCAGGATTTGATTCTAAGACCTATTCAAATCACTTTTCGGAACATCTGGAATTCAAAATTCAATAAATGAAAGGGATAGTTTCAGATTTGTTGAGTGTAATTGAAGAAAATTGTGAACTAAGTGTTCTGGCATCCATTAATTTTAATTAATTTTCTAAACTGACTTTTGAATGAATGTACGATCATAAAATCCTATATGACAATCTAGTTTCTAAGATTAGTTTACATTCTGAAGAGAGTACATTTATTTATATTAGAAATACCTATTATTGAGAGAATGATTTACATATTAATGGTTCTAAGATATTTTTTTTCAAATGTCTTTATAGTTAAGATAGTAAATTTTTTTTATAAAGATCAGTTGCTTCTTAAAGCTAATATAAGGATTGAAAGCGAAACATTTACTTCTTGTAAAAATTTAAATTGTCACTCTTTTATGAGGAAATATATATATTTTAATGTAAAATAATTTTTCAATTAGAAATATAGTATATCTAAAGAATAATTTAACAACAAGGAAGATCACTGGATAAATACCCCAAATTTATTTTCGCTAATGCGATGACCTCATAAAAATAGGACTTTGGAGGGGGGGGGGGTTCTATTACTACACTGTTTCTTGCTTAAAAAGACAATCCCTAGAGAAATAAATGTTTCATTATGTTACATATTTGTAATTACTTATTTGCCGTAAATTATAACTATAATTGATTAAATTAAGAGTTAATATAGTAAGCCCTCTACAAATGCATGAGGGATAAGAGTTAAAAGCTAAGTGAGCTGTTTATTTGCTAAATTCTAACCTTCCCGAGTCTTCAAAAGCATTAATGATTTAAATTTTTAAACAAATAGATACAACGAAATGTGGGTACTCTACTTAGCTGAATATCTACAATGAATCTATATACATGTGGTTATCAAAATAATGGAAACACCTGTGAATAAAAGTGTCATTTTTAAATGCGCTTCGTAAGCTTTAAAATATAAGAACTAGCAGTTTTCTTAAAAATATAAATGCATAGATATTATGGTAGTATGTGGTAGCTTTATCAAAGTTCTGTAAGTCTTGAATTTTTTTCAAAAGCGTAAAATCCCGGACCTCTCAGGTTTTCAAAGAGGCCAAATTGTAGGAGCCCGTCTAGCTGAAGCAAATGTGACCGTAACATCGCAGCTTTTAGGCGTTTCTGTAGGTAAGGTGTCTAAAGTCATGGCAGCATACAGCACACAGCGCGGCAAGAGAAGTTCCGTGAAAAAGACCGACGGGTATTAAAGAGAATTTTAATGTCTAAAAAGTGAACAACTGCAGCAAAAGTGGTCGCAGAGCTCTATAAGCAGCTAGATTCTCCAGTGTCAATGATTAGAGTTAGAAGGCGCCTTCACAAATAGAACATTTACGTCAGAGCAGCAATTCTCAGACCACTTGTCACAGATGTTAATGCCAAACGTCGTCTTCAGTGGTGTCACACTCACACGTTGATTGATAAGTGGAAGAAAGTAATATGGTCTGGCGAATATCGTCTCCATACCTTTCCAGACAACAGGATGGAGGACACCTACAGAAGCATATGGTCGTGGTTGTCTCCTTCCAACTGTCGTGCAAGGAGGTGGGTCTGTCATGATATGGGCAGCCGTGTCGTGGTTTTCTGCTGGACCAATAGTAACTCTGAAAGGAAGGTTCACTGGGGAGAAGTACAGAGAAACTTTAGCTGACCAGGTCCATTCTATGATACAAACTTTGTTTCCTGAGGGAAATGGAATTTTTCAGGATGATAATGCACCTATACATGCAGCGGGATTTGTCCAATCATGGTTTGATGAATACGAGGTGGAAGTTAAACATCTACCTTGGCCCGCACACCTCTCACTCCCCCCACCGTTGTAGTCTGTTTTAGAGCGTAAAATACGGAATCGATGTCCTCCACCGGCATCTCTTCCCAGAACTTTCACAATATCTCCATGAAAAACGGTACAATATTTCTCTAAAGAATATTCAGCACTTGTATGAATCGATTGCTAGGCGAATACAAGCTATATTATGTGCCAAAGGCGGTCCTAAACCATATAAAGGATTCTTTATAAATCTAAGTTTGCATTATTTTGATAAACAATTGTAAATCTTTACATGAAGAATAAATATATTTATATCTAAAAAAATTTCAAGCAACTCTTTTTTTTGTACATTTTTCTGCAATTAATAGAGTTAATACTTATGTTCTGGCTGTGTATCCCTTGAGTATGGCACATGCTCCAAGTCTGCACTTGCATGTCAAAGACGTTTTAAAAGGACATAAAGATCTTCGATACTCGTGCCAAGTTCACTAGGGCTCTGCTGAATGTATTTTGAGTTATATGGACATATCAAACAAATATATCTACATGAATCTTTTTGTGCTCGACTTTTAAAGAGTCAATGGTCTTATTTATATTGTCTGATTTCATCAGTCTTCGGGGGTTTAGCAATAATAAAACAATAGAGCTAAGTAGTCACATACTAGTTTCTCATTTCGAGTATCAAGAAATGAATATTTTGACAGTAATAGAAGTTTTTGTCAATTATTTAAATTATCAGATAGAACTATATTTATTAATTTGATCCCAGAAGTATCCACTAAAAGAGGCATGATTGCATTCAATTTTTTAAAATTATTTGGATATTGGATACTCACCTTCGTCTCTGTATCAGGTGACCTGAAAGTCAGACTGAACCACGACAAGTGATCTTTGCGCATTTTTTTGTTAGACTCGATTTCTATGGACTGCTCAATGAGTTCTTCCACTTCTTCACTTACTGTGGGAGTCAATGGTCTATGGGTGGAAGGCTTACGAGCCTTCTGTTCATCAGTGGGTGGCAAAGAGGCTGTTTCCTCATCCATGGAATCTCTCATGTAATTCAACTAATAGAAGACGATTTTTATTAATTTCTACTTTATATATATAATTATACGAGGGATGATTGATAAGTAAGATCTCCAATAGTATAAATAAGTTTCCGACAAGGTAAAATAATAACAGAGGTATCAGAATGAAGGAAATTTATTACTCTTACATATTGTAAACTCTTCTCTACAAAATCACCACTAACAGCTACACATTTGTTCAATCTTTCTATGCATTTCTTCATTCCATCCATGGAGAAAGATTTTGGTTGGCTGCGTGTCCACTTGCGCACGGCTGCCTGAACTTTGGCATTCTAGGTTCATCATTTTGATCCAGAAAACAATAGGTAATCCATGGGATATCGTCAGCCTGGTTTTTCGAGTGTCAAGAAATTCAAAACTTTAATGTCAGAAACAAAAGTCATGCTCACCCTCTTTTGGGATGCAAGTGGCGTGCTCTACACGGGATTTCTGACTAAAGGATTGACGGTGAATTCCGACAGGTACTGTGCAACATTACGACCACTCGAGCAACGCATCCGCAGAAACAGACCGGAAAGAAATGTCTTTCATTTGCTTCACGACATGCAGGACTGCATTGCAGAGCACAAACACAGGACGTCAGGGAAAACTGAAATTCACAGTGGTTCCACAATCTCCAGATTCGGCACCATCAGACTTTTGGTTGTTCCAAAAATTTAAGACGTTGAAATGTCAACGGTTTTCAACGGATGCCGAAGTTCAGGCAGCCGAGCTCAAAAGGATACGCAGTCAACCAGAATATTTCTACATGGATGGAGTGAAGAAATGGATAGAACGATTGAACTAATGTATAGGTGTTAGTGGTGACTTTGTTGTGAGAAATGAGTTTACAATATGTAAGAGTAATAAATTTCCTTCATTCTTATACGTAAGTTATTATTTTACCATGTCGGAAACTTATTTTATACTACTGTAGACCTTACTTATCGATAACCCCTCATATATATTTCTTTCTATATATAATTTGGCCTCTATGTACAGTATATGTATTTTTGTATTAAAGTTTGTTACAATAATGTATAACTAAAGAAAAAAAGAGTTACAAAATACCAGAATTTATACACAGAAAAAAATACTTAAAAAGTGTATAGTATCAAATTACAAAATTAGTTTCATAGTATCTAAATATTCTAATTAATCGTTAAAAATAAGTTTTTAAATAAAGAGGAATTTATGATTATTACCTGAGGGAAAAAAATTTAAAAACACGACGCTGCACACGCGTGAAGGATTTAAATTCCGTTAAGTACGCACTGCACCTTTTGCTGTGGCGTCCACATCTTTACTAATGAAGTCAGTGTAACAAGTTTATCGTCTGCGATTGCCGAATAATGTGTGCACGTGCGGCCGAATGGACAAGACCCAAAAAATTTTCGAATGTTTTCCAATCCACGGAGGAACAGTTTATTACGTTCTGATGGGTAGTTCCCTAATAATAAGCCATAATTTTTGAATATTTTAAGTGCGTACACCCTGTATTCTTTGTAAGTTAAAAAAACTCTTGATCCTTTGCTAACGTAATGTACGGACAAATAAAAAAATCCTAATGATTGAACATTAATATTTTTATTCCGTAATAATAATTTTCTTCGCGTAATTTTCTGCAGTATTTTTAAGATATTAAGAGATTAAGATATTTTTTACTGAAATGGATTTTTGTGTTCTAGTTCTTTAATAATGCATCATTAATTTGCTTGAATTTTTTATTAAACAAAACGATATATCATTAGATTTTATATATGAAAGAAGGAAAACTTTTCTAAAATTAATAAAAAGACATAAAAAAAGAATCTCTACATTAAGGATTTTTAAGATTTTAGCGAAACATTCAATGTATTTCATTAATTATTCAGATAGCTTCTGAGATATGTCGGAAGTCGGAAAGCAATCCACATATCTTTGAAAATTATAACTTATTGCAAGAAAAAGGTTATTAAATATATATTTAACATGTATTTACAAAAAAAGTAGTCCATGAATTATTTAGCAATTGACAAGGAATTTTTGAACAGTTCATATTAAACGGATTTCAGATAATAAAAATTTAGCCATGACTTATAATCCAGTGGATTTATTTTCTTTACGCTCTCATATCTAGGTTAAAACTCAGATCTAACGTTTTTAGGAATATGTTTTATTAGGAAGAAACAAACTTTATATAAAAAGTTCTAGTCATCAACATAAGATTTAACGAGTGTCTTGGGTATAATTATTTATACACTGCATCGGAGCTTTATGGAATATTTATTTGAGAACTTAATTTATGTCTTGAAACATACAAAAAAAAACATTGATGTACGTTATTTAAATTATTTTACTTTTACTTTATATTTTAATTTATATTTTATTACTTACTTTTTTGAGAGTGGTAATGTGTGGTTTATTGGTCTTATATTCTACTCCCTGACATAACATAAATAAGGTAATATATAATTTAGTAAAGAGACTTTTCTTCTCAATTAAAAGCTGTTTGGCTCTTATATCTTAAGCAAGAAATATTTCTTAATTTATTCATATTATTGGAATTCCATTGATTCTTTAAATCTCTCATTCTCTCTCTGTCTATTTAAACAGCTGCTTGTAAAAAATGCTACACCATGAAGGAATAATCAGAATTAAATGAAATTTAATGCACAAACGACTTGTGTTAGTACAAATAAATGACGAAATTTTCAAAGAAAAAAAAACAATATTAAGTGTCCGAAATCAGCATTTGGTGTAGCCACCACGCGTTGCAATAAGTGCTGCTAATACGACGTGGCATGGAATCGAACAGATTTTGAAAGTCTGCTTGTAGAAGAGAATTCCATATTGCTTGTATGCGCAGCAAAAGTTCGCTTTTTGAAGCTTCAGGACGCGGAACACAAGCGAGAAGCCGACAAACCAAATCCCACACGTGCTCAATAGGCAACATATGTGGTGAATAAGCAGGCCAAGGAAGAAATTGCATGTGTTGGGCTGAAAAGAAGTCTCGAACAGTCTTTGCAACATGTGAACATGCATTATCCTGCTGAAAGATAGCTCCAGGGATGCCTTGAAGGAAGGGAACAACCTCGGGCTTTAGCACTTCACGGACGTACCTGTTGCTATTGAGATTACCCTCAATTCGTATCAAATTGGATCGTCCATGATACGAAATTGCCCCCCACCCCCAACCATAATTTCGGGTGTTAGGCTACTATGTCGTTCGATAACGCACTGTGGAAGACAGCGTTCACCGGCATAGCGTCTAATACGAATGCAAAAATCATGATCCCACAAATTGAAGTGTGATTAAACTGAAAAGGCAACTTGGTGCCAATCAGCTTGCCAGACTCTGTGCTCAAGAGCCCATTGCAGATTAACGTGCTGCCAACTGCCTGGAGGAAGCTGTACGGTCATGCACCGCCATGCGCAGCAGGTGTCAATCGTCGCACTGTCGTCACCTTCCGTCGTCTACTGCCAGTTTTTCGAGTTGTTCGGTGCTCTTCGGTCAACTGCTTCCAAACTGGCATCACTGTGGAACTGTTTCGTTGCACACGAGCACCTATTGCACGATAAGAAAATTCTCCTTCTCGAAGGCCGATAATCCTCTCCCATTGAAACTCCGTAAGTTGTTGGAATTTCTCCTTATTTCGTAGTGGAGACATACTTAGGTCTCACTAAACGTTCACCATTAACAAACAATCATTAACTATTTTCAACGTCCCACTACAGCCCTCTATTTATTCGCTGTCAGCATCAGTTTAGAGGGCGCTGTGCACGCTGCGCATACGCGGTGGCTCTGTAAAGTGCATTTAATTCTGATGATTCATTCATGGTGTTGCATTTTTACAAACAGCAGTGTATATATATATATAAACTATAAATTTAGAATTAGGTACTTATTTGGATATCAGTTTCATGCGTGTAAAATGTTTGTTTGTTTACTGTGTGTATCATTTTGTTGCTTCAAACAATTTTACAATAGTCATTCTTTTTAGATTTATTCAATAGTCATTCTTTTTAGATTTATTAGGTTCTATTCGGGCTTCTACTAATCTGCTTGGGGAAAATACTCTTTTTAACTATGATATTAGTTTGAAAACTGCTTTCAATAGAGAGAATTTCGTTTTATGCGTATGCAACTTCTATTTAAGTGTCAATCATTAAGTAGGCGAGGTAATGGTTAAGAATTGATTGTGAGCGAAAAATCCCAGAATTAGAGACGGGTGGTCGCACTTCGTAAGATTAAGTCTATAGGAAGGATCCACGGGACAGTGGAAGACGTCCACCTTACGACTGAACGAATAAGGAAATTGCAAGCCAGATCGTACAATAGATTAAGATATAAGTGTTTCCATTATTTGATAAATAACTTCGGATTAATAATTCTTAGTATTCCTCGGGTTTAGTTATTAAAGTGCATTGATGAATAAATTAGTAATACCAATATCATATATGTTTCTTCCTCAAATCTTCTCACACCCCGACCGACGGATCGCGGTAATTAAGCATAAATTTTCTGCTAAAGGGGAAGGTTGGGTTCCTGCTCCTGTAACCAGAGTCGGCGACAGCTTTAGAAAACGTAATAGTTTTCTCTTTTGGTCAGTTAACTTTTTATTTATATATATTTATATTTTGGTTTGTTGTTTTTGGTTTTAGATTCCATAAAAGTTATCCATTCTTTGTTCTGTAGGATAATATTTACTATATATATGTATGTAAGGATAATTAAATTAGATCTAAAATTAAATCCCTATACCACTTTTAAATTTTATATTCTGTTACATCTTCAAGTATTAAATTGAATACTCACTTCTTATTGAAGAACAGACGGCCTTAAACAGAACTTTTATCCCCACCATTAATTTTTATTACCTCGGATGTCATGCTTAACTTTCAAATATACCTGTTCACTAAGAAGTGTACTTGAGAAACATCTCCCTAAGTGGAAATCCACTTATTTTTAACGCGTGTTCTTTCCTCTCTTAGAAGCAGAAGCCAAAATGTTTTCGTTGAATAAAAATCGTTTTTACCAAATGGCTTGATGTTACTCTGAAACACGATATATATATATATATATATATATATATATATATATATATATATAAATGATGAATGAGAGGTCAGGAAAAAACAGCAAGGGCTGACTGAAAAAAGTCCTCCCATCCTACTTGAGATGCATACAAGATTATTTTTAAAATGCCGGAAAATATATTTTTGATCGAATAAAAATGTTACTTCGTAGCTATATTTACATCACATTATAGCTAAATCTCTTAAATCCTTAAAATAGGTACCTACTTTACTTTTATTTAGAAAATTTTCTTTTATAGTAACCGTTAACAAACTGTAAAGTTTTTCCTGAATACTTTATTTATACTTTTCTGTCACAAAGATAACGTTCAAATATATTCTTTTCTTATAGAGATGGGGAACGTGATTCGTAAGGATTTCCATCCTTTAATGCTTAAATTCCTCGAGTGATTGTGATTTGGGAATCTTAAATGCGGATTTCCTTAAAGGGATGCATCATATCATAAAGGACAATGGCAGTAGATATCACCTAGCAACGGCATACCTACTCAAATAAATATTTTCAAGAAACACGTAATGATTTTAGAAAGCTGGTCTTCATTATAATATATTATATTGTAATGCAGGAATATGTTATATTACTGAATATTTTATAATATAAGGAATTATAATTTATTATTATTTAATGAAATAAGAATTTACTGAAGTTATAATTTTCATGAATGCATATACATTTAAACTGAAAAATGAATACTCAGAATTTACTGATATTAAACAAGTTAAATATCAAATAGAAATTAGATAATGCTGAAATCTATAATGTGAAAATATTGTTTTGATATAAAAATAAAGAAACAAAACTGAAATTTAGAAAAATTGTTATTGCATGATATTAATTTCCGCCGTTCATGAATACTTTAGCAGATTATTTTGAATTTTAAGCAATAAGACGTAGCAAAGAAAAATAAATGTAATAAACGATAATTTTGTTAAAGAATAAAAATAATCTATATGGAAAACGTATCTCTGGCTCCAAAAACAAAAAATAGCACTTAAAAGGAAAAGGCCATTTCCTTTTCTGAATATAACTTATAACAATTTACATATAATTCGTGTAGAGCTATATTTATTTAGTTTTTAAAGTTACACGAATAAATTTATTTAAGCATGGATTAAATTAAAGGAATTATATATATATATATATATATATTTTCGTACATCTGTGTAAACAAAGCCTTTATTTAAAACAATGTTAAAATTAAAAATATTTAAAACAAATATATTTTATAGTTTACAAAGTTATATTATGATTTATAAAAATTATAAAATATATATTTCGTTTCTTCAAAAGGGGTTATGGAATGGTTAATTTTAGTGAAAAAATAATGCTTATATCCTGAATATTTTTTCGAAACTTTTATTTGTTTGTCTGTTATTTAATTGATTATTTTTAAATTTTCAAAATATCGAGTGCTACAATATAAATTCTTTAAGTAATTGTATAAAAATTTATTTTAACTTGAAACTCTACGAAATTTAAATGAATTTTTAAAATTCAGCTAAGTTATGAAACTCAACACGAAAATTATTAAAACAAAATTAATGTTTATAACGCAATTTCAGTAATAGTATTATTCAGTTCATTTAAATTTTTTATTAGAAATATTTATCCTATAATTAGTACATGATTTAAGACTCTTTGTTCCAAAGACATTTATTCGGGAATAAATTTGTTTTAAAACAATATAATAAAAGTACAAAAATTGTGTAGATAAACTGTAGAGAAGCTATTGAAGTCTTACGCAAAGAAATTATGTAATAAATTTGGTATATCTATTATAGATGTCCTTAAAATAATAAATGTATTATAACGCAAATCTATAGAAAATCAAAAATGAAGCTATAAGTATTTTAAAAATAAGCGAACTATGTAGTAAAAATATAAAGTTGTAAGACAAAATCTGAAAAATCTGACAAACCAACCAACTAAAATAAAATAACAAAACTTAAAATAAAACAATAAATCTTCTACATAAAGTAAATTACGCAATAAATCCACAAAATTATAAACTAAAATTACAAAGGTAGTACAAATAGAGAAATTATGGAATGAAAATCAAAATTTTAAAATAAGACTTTAAAGATCTTTTAATGTCAATAAATTGTACTTCAAATATCCTACATTTTCGAAGGGTATTTCGGGGTTCCAGTCAACATCTTCGTCACTACGACTGTCCTGTCGGCACATGGCCTTCTTCAAACCTCGGAAAGATTGACAGAACTGAAATGACAAATAAACATCTTAACGATCTAATCATAATATAGAAAATTAATTTGCAACCAAAATATTTAGGTGCATACACAATAAGAACATTCTTTATGAAAGAGATGCACAAGTTCTATACAATGCAAAATGAATATTTTTAATTGAAGATATTTTGGATTTAGTAAAATCAAGTAAATTTTTTAACAGTTACGTTAAGTATATTATTGAGAATTATATCAAGAAAAAGAAGCTCTAGTGTGTTAATATTTATACTTCAAAAATGCTTTTTTGCTTACTGCATTATAAAATATAAAACCTGAATATTTTTTTTATCGTTCCTTAAAAAAGATATAAATAAACACGCTCCATTTATTCCCGAATGTAAGCCGATCAGTGTATAAGCCAGAGTGCGGCTTTTCTTGCAAAAATTACCCCGAATTCGAAACCTTTGTTTATAAGTCAGTGCTTCTCAAACTTCAATATTTGCGACCCGATATTCAATTATATAATTTTTTTCTCGCCCCTTCCATACAATAACAATGTATTGAATTCAATAATACTATACTTTGACGCTAAAGCTACAATACGACTTTAACCTCGTAAGTGTCACCGGCGTGTATAAACGTCTCGCTCAGCCAAAGTGTTAATTGCCTCGGACATATATATACGTCTTTCCGAAGTAGGATCTTTTCTGTGCATTGCTATCCATAAAATTATTCCGAAGGCTTTGGAATGCAATAAAAGGACCTTGATAATCTTTGCTAAGGATTTACTTATTTCAGATTATTTGCTTCTTTATTCCATTACATCACATACGCGCGCATGAGTGGAAAATGGTGGCATTGGGAAGCGATTCGTGTAACTTTTAATCGGCAGTTAAAGGTACAAATTATAAAAATAAGTGTTAATTTTTTAAAATAATTTTATATTTGATAAACCCATGGAGTCACTTGCTCTTAGTATTGTTAAATTAATTAAATATTTTGCAGAACTGATACATTTATAAGTTTATTATATCAGTGTAAATGTGTATTTTATTTTTATTATGTCAAATGCACATTTTATTTGTTTACTTTC
This sequence comes from Trichonephila clavata, assembly GCA_019973975.1. Lineage (NCBI taxonomy): Eukaryota > Metazoa > Arthropoda > Arachnida > Araneae > Nephilidae > Trichonephila > Trichonephila clavata. Next base: position 16,292 of record BMAO01012109.1, on the reverse strand, counting down.
AGTAAATTAATAATTTTTTAAAATAATCTTTTGTTTTCGACTTTTTTAACATGATCGCGACCTCCTCGTAGAGTTATCATGCCCCAGGGGGGCGCACCCACAGTTTGAGAAATGCTGATATAAATTGAATTCAAAAATGTTTCTTTAATTTTCAAACATGTCATCACGGAAGCGATAATGTTGTCAAGCGGGTAAAATGGTTTGAATATTTTACAATCGAATTTCTGTGTAAAGTAAAGAACGAACGGCATTATTTTTATTTCTTGTAACCCTATTGGAATCTAAAACTTTTTTTAAAGATTCATTTGTTATCATGTACAATATCTGAACTAGTCATACTTTTTGCGTCCCTTTGTTTTGTTTGGAAAATGAGAGGAAAGAAAAATTCGTACACAGTACAGCAAGGGTGCCAAACTAAAGAGCTAACTTGGGCCAAACGAACGAAGTTGAACTTTGGGTGGGCCGCAAAAAAATCTTTATTCATAGAAACTTAAGTTTATTTAGAATAATGCATTTTAAAAACATAAACAGGAGAACAAGAAAAATTTAATGTTTACGTCCTGACACTTGACACTCACACCATTGGCATACAATAATATATTATTGTGTGCCAATGTACTGGTAGGGACAAAAATGTTGGTTAGGGGCCGCCCCTGCTGTACAAGATCGTCGACCTATGTATCATGCTCTAAGTGAAAAACTCACGGCATGATTTATTTAGACATTCAGACATTCCAATAAGCAAATAAACATAAATTTTACGAGCTATTCGGAAATTTAAATTGATTTAGTCCCATTCAAAACATCCAATGAGTTAAAAAATTAAAATCGCTGGCTCATGGCTAACGGAAAGAGTTTAAAAAACCCTTCTTCATATAAGCTACCTTTTTTCTTAGAATAGCGTATCGGAAAAAAGTCAACCTTCTGATTTTTATCTTAAAAAAGTTATATAAACGGAAATATACGGCAATAAAAAGTTACGTTAATTAAGAAAATTTGAAATGCATAACCGAACGAGTTTCATTACTCTGTAATTTAGTCGACTTTATAATTATTCTGATATAAATGCTTGGTATTTAAATTCACGCGAAACACATATTTCGTTACTTAAAATAAGTTTGTTTTGGTTTCAAAATTATAGCTCTAGAGAGCTATCAGCAACTGATCGCATAATTTTGAACTATGATCAAGTGAGAATGAATCAGGGCGAGCCTTCCAGTCTCATAATTTCCATGAAACGGCACGTGAGATCTTTGAGGTCCAGTTAGATTAAACATGCAGCATGATCTATTAGCATCGTGAATTATAGAGTGCTTGTCATAAAGGTCGCGACCAAAACCACTGGTGTAGCGCGTTCCTTAATTAAGGGTACCAGGATATGCTCGAAAGAGTAAAATGCCATAAATAAGACTCTTTGTTTATGTGACATATATCTTTAAAAAATTCCAATAGAACTTAGATTTTTTTGTGACCTTAATAAAGATATTTTACTCATTCTGTAGAAATGCAAAAATAATTTTTTAGTTAAAATTTTTTTTCTTTCTTCTGTTTAATTTAAGTTGGACATAAGTTTTGAGATCTCATACTACATGCTTGTGTTTAGGTACCATTTTCTAAAAATATATCTTGAAGTGGCGCGCTTATCGGGTAGGACAGAACCCGGGACCTTTGGGTCCGAAGCCGAGTAACTTAACCGCTACACCAAAATGATCACCATGGTGCGGAGGTTGTTACTGGCTTATGTAGATGATACCGCTACATACTCCCCACCAGTGAGTCGGTGGATAGGCGAACGAACGATATATTTGTTATATCAACCGTGTTTTTGCTGCTGCGTCGCTAGTTGTAACGGCTTTGCTGGTTGCGTCACTAGTTGTGACGGCTTTGCTGGTTGCGTCCTATTTGACGGTTTGCTAGTTGCGTCATTCGTGTGTGACGGCTTGAGGGTTGCGTTATTCGTGCGTGATGGCTTGAGGGTTGCGTCACTATGCGACGGCTTTTTTTGGTTGCATTTGCGGTGGATAGATGGCGCCACGACAGTTCAGAAAGTTGCGTTTTTCTGAGTTCAGCCAGGGTCACCAATGAGGTGGCGCGCTTATCGGGTAGGACAGAACCCGGGACCTTTGGGTCCGAAGCCGAGTAACTTAACCGCTACACCAAAATGATCACCATGGTGCGGAGGTTGTTACTGGCTTATGTAGATGATACCGCTACAATCTCTTAAATATGTAAAATATTTTATGCACATATATAAAACAATACACAAAGTTTAGTGAACTTATTTTCTTAGTAAAGTATTCAGATAGTTTCTTTAAAAAAAGTTATAAAACTTTGTAATTTCGAAATTTTTTATTTTTGTACCCTTTTCTACACATAAAACTATTTTTAAAAAATCTGTGTACTACTTCGAGTAAAAAAACAGGTTCACTATGTGAACAGGTATCCTGTATAAAAAAATTGGAACCATATAGTGCAATAGTTTTCTTAAAGTGTACATAAAAGCAAAAAATTATGATTTGGAGAAAAAGTGAAAAACTAAACATTTTTGTAAACGTTTGTTTACCTTTTTGTCAACTTTTTTCATACGATTTTCGTGTTTTAAGGTTATTTTATCAATGAACGTATAAGTGTTATACATTTTTAGATTCAGAAAAATATGCACTATTTTTTAATACTAAAATTGAAAAAAATCGATTTTTTGAATATGTATGATGTCCTGCTTCTCTTAAACAAAATTCCTTTTCATAAAGAACATAGATTCCGAGTTCAATTTTTCTACAATTAACTTCAATATATAAAACTTAAGTTAAGAAACTTTAACAAAAAACTAAATAACTTAAAATCTAAGCACAATTAAAATAATTTTACATAAAATTTTTGCACAATCCACCTATTATTGTATTAGATTAACTATCGCTTAAAAATTGGGATTTAAAAATGCTTCTGGTTATATTTATTTCAACAGTATATTAACGTGGAAAAATGTTTAGGTCGTGGAAAATCTTCAAATTTTAAGAAACAGATTAAAAAAAAAATTTTTTTATACAAATATTTATCTTGAATGTTTTCATTACAATTAGATAAAATGTCTAGGCAGAATATTTATTTTATTCACAGACATGATTAGGTAAAATGCAATAAAATACGAAATGGAAAGGATAAAATTCATTAAAAGTTGTATGCCTTAGGCATCAATTAAGCAAATGATTATCAGATATTTTCATTATGTCTTTTTAGTGTAACTTGTATTAAATAATTTATTTATTTCAAGATTTAGACAGACAAACTTATAGATTTTTGGGATTTATCTTTAGAATACTGTACAACTAGTATCATTAATTTCCCAAAACATGTTTAGTTTCCCTGCTTATATCTGAACCCATATCAAAAATATTCTAAGCATAATACTTATTGTAGTATAATGTTTATCATATGACTAATGCTTATTGACTACGCACTATATCTTTAGATTTTTAGTATTTTAATGTAAAATAAAAAGTAAAAAAAAAAAAAAAAAAGAGATGGGAAGAGAACATTTAAATATTACATTAAATCAGTTATATTAATTATATTGTATCGATTTTTTAAAATTAATACTTGAAATAGTGTAAATAATTTGTATCTGGATTTTTAATACATAATTATCACTTTCTGTTGTATTTATTTTATGATAAAAATTGTAATATTTGCAAGCAACACTTCCCTTTACATTGTAACGGCGTTTCAATCGAAACTTGGCGAAATATTGGTGATACAGCCAAGTTAGCATCATTTTTGCTGACCAAATTGGGCGGGTTGGCGACCTTTTTCGGCGCTTTGGCTATCATATGTATGCTTTTGGAAATTAACTGAAAAATCTATTAACATCGTGATAAATGAAATAAGCGGATTTTTCGGGAAAGAGCTAGAAGGCAGGTGTGCAAACAATAAATTAGAGTCGCTCGCTGAAACTGAGTCAGTATTGCTTTGACTGTTGATGAGTCAACTAGCGAATAAACTTTACGTATTTGTATTTCCAGACACTGATAGTTGTGTCTGAGCGCTGTAGAAGATATGAAGACCCTCTGGGATTTATTTTGAGACTTTTGCTGTTATATCCTGTATTTATGGATAGTTTATCTAATTGTAAATTTCATCACTCGTAAAGAACTGTTTTGCTCTTTGAGACTGATAGGATAAAATCCACGAACCCTGATCTACGCAACAATATTTACATTAAATTTACGCAACAATGTTACATTAAAAGGATCGATTGGGTATCAAATGATATATTTTTTTTTTACTTATCAGCAATTTTTTCACAATAAAAGCCATTTTCTGCCATTTTTTTTAGTACTTCCAAAAAAGAAATATATTTCCGCAATTTTTAAAATTCTCTTTGTTTACTTTCGTATTACTTTACAAGTGATTAATAAAAGTGATGCATGTTCGGAGATTTTAAATATAATATCAGATAGAATCTTCAAAGTTTGATCACAAATGTACTCATGAAAATATTTATAGAAACATTTCATTGTGATTTCAATAATGGTTTAAAATACAACCTCTGACATTAAAGTTCGGTGAATGAAGTCAGAACGACCTATCTGGCAACACTGGCGAAACAAAACACAGCACATGCGTAGCGGCAGGTATTGACCCTCTGCCCCACCGTTGTTCACTTGAGAGCCGTGCAAGACTTGTTTTACCAAGTGCTTGTTTTGTGCGTTTGTTCTTAACTGAGAACAGGGAAATGAACGAACAAAAGATCAGTTTAAAGTTCTGTTTTAAGTTTGGCAAGACACCGAAAGAAATTTATACGATGCTAGTACGTGTTTAAGATCAAAAGCACTAACCTTGACGTGTGTGTACGAGTGGTTCACTCGTTTTGGAGAAAACTGAGAAAGTGTTTCTGACAAACCCCGTAGCGGAAGACCGGTGACCTCCGTCAGTGACAAAAACATTGAGAAAGTGAGACAATTAATCGCCAAAGATCGCCAATTAACTGTGCGCATGATGGCTGATGAACTGCAGATTAACTGTGAATCCGTGCGACAAATCGTTTCTCAGAATTTGGGGATGAGAAAAACGTGTTATCGTCTTGTGCCACATTACTTGAATGACGATCAGAAGCAGGCACGTCCAGAGGCTTCACAGGATTTATATATTCGAAACGGTGGATATGACACCAAATTTCTTGAACTGTATTGTCACTGAGAATCAGTTCTGGTGTCTCAAGTATGAACCTGAAACAAATGGCAAAGCATGGAATGGCTATTTCGCACGACTCAAAATAGCTTTGAAAGGAACGAATTTGACGATATTTCTGACATCCAACGAAACGTGACAAGGCTTTTGAACTCCATCCCAAAAGAGGACTTCTTGCAAAGTTTCCAGGGCATGTATAACAGATCTCAGCGTTGCATAGTTATGGGAGGTGACTGTATCGAAGGACAGTAAGTTAACTTTCGTTAATATTTCATCTACGTTAATGCAACAGGATAATTTACCGAACTTTATCATCAGAGGTTGTATTTACTTATATTGAAATGTTACTCTTTAATTTTTTTTGAAGGACTCAAATTCTTTAACATATTTTATGAATACTAACTTTTGTAATGCTGAAACACTATTTGAAAAATTTTAATCATTTAAAATAAAATAATTTCAATAAAATAAAGCCATTAAATATTACAATTTAATCAATAATTGAAAGAAATCGAAGCAATCCTGTTGACCAAACCATTTTTGTAGATAAAGTTAACAAAACTATAAATATTGAGAATGAACAAAATCTCTGTTTAGGCACAATTACTATATACTGGTAAACAACTATATATATATATATTATATCTCAGTAGTTGGTTTGAAGTATTATTTACAAATTACATATTTATAACTATTTCTGTAATAAATAATGTTACAATAAATAATTATCATTTTATATATTTTTTCTCTTGGATTTCGAACTTTTTTTGTATTCTGTGTGGATATTTTAGTTTTCGTAATTTAAGCTTCTTCCGATTTGTAGGATATTTAATTTATTTATCCATCATTTCTTTTTATTTAATTTTATTACATATATATATAATATATCCTAAATTGCTTTCTGAGTCGATGTGTTCCTATTTCAGTTTTTGTTTCATTGTATTATTTCCTTCCTTTGAAATATTTACTGCATTGTTTCGTGGTCTCTGTATTTTGCTTTTATTATCTATTCTTTCATGCTTTTAAATGTATTTTGTATTTTTCATTCATTAATATATATATATATATATATATATATATATATATAGATATTAATGTTAATAATATAATAATCAGTCTTATAGAATCTAATGATATATTTTCTATAAATGCCAAGACAAATTAAGCTCAAAAATGCATACGCATTCCAAGGTTCCAAGTATTCAATAATTTCCGAAGAATTTTTCAGTCAGGTGGGAAGTCAATAAAAATTCTTTACAGATTATTTTGTAAAGTCTAGAGTACATATCTTCATTACTTAGAAAGAATTTTTCAAAAAGCTTTTACAAAGAAAATTTCTATTTTTTTCACTTCATTTATTATTTTATTTATTATCTAGTTTCATTTAAAATAAAAGAAGTTCTTAAAAACACAACACATTGTGATAACGTCAGTCAAAACAGTTAACACTTGACTGAATTTTTATAAATAAATTATTCAATCGTCTGAAAACAGCCCGAGTTTGCTGATATCATCGAAGCTTCTTAATTTATTCAAGATGTTCTTTTTCACCTTTCTTTACCTTTTTAAGTGAAATTATCTTTTTAATTCTTCTTTGGTTATTTAAAAATCATTTTGACATGTATTGCTGATTATTATATCAGAAACCAAATGAGAATTTAAGTTAAAGATTTTATGGGGATCTAAATATTAGTTTGAAAACCAGAACAGTAATAAATTATGAGATGTTACATAGGATTTAGATTAAAAAAAAAAGACTTATAATCTTTTTAAAGACATAACTTTAACTCAATTTTTAATGCAACGAAAAGACGCGTTGATTTACATTAGTTTTTCTTCAATGCAGATTTCAATTTTTAGTTAAAAGGAAAATATTTTTCAAGAGCTTAAAAATGCTGTTGAGTCGGGGTGAGCATTAAGTGGATTGCGATCGACCGGTGGACCGCCAAGACATTTTGGGGTGACCGTCTTTGTTAATACTTATGACGTGTATACTAAAAGAAACGTATTTGTGAAACACCGTTGCCAACTAGACTAGAAACTGGGTGGACCTCAACACCTTGAAAAAGGAAGAAGTAGCCCGTAACCTGAAAAAGTCTACCCACCCCTTCTCTTGAGTTTGGCGGGACGTAGGGGAAATTATTAACCAGTTAACTGTAGCGCTCTCGTTTGTGAGCGTGTAATTATGTGTGTCAAAGAAATTGGGCTATGATGAGTAGTATACTAGTCAATCACACAGTAAGCACCACTGCCAGGCCGACGGTGCTTCCAACCGTAGATTTTTATGGATGTCTATGAATTTTAGTAATTGTAAAATTTCCCGGTTGACTGAATATTTACGTCGAACTCTTCACCTGCTCGAGGGCTTTTGGTGACGGACCTCGTAATTTTGAACCATGGTCAAGAGACGAGGCTGACACCAGAGCTGACACCCTTCCTATCTTAACTATCACACCACACCATCGGGAGGATGTTCAAGCTATCGACAGAATTAACATGCATCGCTCCACTTCACAGCGGGTCATCAGCTGTACTAGGCTCGAACTCATGACACGCCGACCACGAGTCTGTTACCTTGACCATTAGGCTACCGCGGCCACGTAAAAATTCCTGGACTAAGAGACTTAGCCCACACTGGCTTACTTCCTTCTTTACTGACAAAATAATATCAACCTGTCTTGGCACCAAGGAAGTTCTGGAGAGATGCTGCAGGTTTGCTCACGGTTCTTTTACCAGAGATATCATTCTTGCCTTTCCCACTCCAATAAAATAACTTTTCTTTAGGTAGCACGACATTGGGCGATCCCTCTAATGTCAGCACATGGCTCTAACACAGCGTTTCTCAAACTATGGGGCACGTCCCATAAGAGATATAATAATAATTCTACGGGGGGGGGGGCAAGCATATTAAGAAGTCGAAAACAAGAAAAAATATTAAATTTTTTTTAATTTGCTGAAAGTAAACAAGCAAAATACATTTTGGCATAATAAAAAATAAAATACGCATTTGCACAGATATAATACTTATAAATGTATCAGTACTACACGATGTATTTTATAATTCCTTTAACAGCACAAAATTAAGAACAAGTTTAATAATTATCAATGACCCCATGGGTTTGTTATATATAAAATTAAAATCAAAAGTTAACACTTATCTTGACAATTTGTACGGTTTATAATTAATCATTTAACTTTGCTGATTAAAAGTTACGCGATTTGCTCCCCAGTTCCAGAAAGCTCCGTTGATGTGGTGTATTGGAGAGGGGGGATAAGAAGGAATAAAAATAACTAAAGCGTTCTCTGAAATAAATTCTTCGTAAACATAGTCAAGGTACTTTTATTGTGTTCCAAAGCCTTCGGAATAATTATATGGACAGCAGTGCTCATAGAAGATAGTACTTCGGAAAGACGTATATATACGTTCAAGGCAATTAACGCTTTGGCTGAGTGAGACATTTATATACGCCGATGGCACTTAAGAGGTTAAAGTTGTGTTGCAGCTTTAGGGTCAAAGTATAGTGCTATTGAATTCAATACATTGTTATTATTTGAAGAGGAGTGGGGGAGCGCGATGAAAATTAAGATTAAATACTGGATCGCAAATTTTGAAAGTTTGAGAGGCACTGTTGTAACATCCAACATTTGGCATTCACACCACTCGATATCTTGGTAACTTCGGGCCGACAGGTATCAATGGGTTCAGAACCTGGTCGGCGTCATGCATTTGTCCCATGGCTGACCATACCTGAAGGAACCCTATTATAAATAAACTTTCTGAATTTTACTTTTGCCGCTTTTAGACTAACATCTAAAAAACAATAACAACGCACATAAATAAATTCACTATACGAACTTATACGTTGTTTCAACCGGTGCATACGGACTCGCATGAGTTCCTTTTAAATTTTTCATATTATTTATTTATTTGCTTTACTCCGCTCTAACCTCAAAATTTTCTAAGCATCTTGAAATTTGAGACTATGTTTTGTTTTTCTCAAAAATGACAGTTTAAATAGCCAATGGTCACTATTTTTTACCCATGACGAGTATACACGCCAAGACACAAAATCCTGCTACTTCTCCATGACGTATATACTCGTCAATCACAGCTAACAAGATATATTTTTTGCAATGAATTCGACAATGATTTTATGCTTCACATCTTAAGACTTAAGGCTGTTTGTGCCTTATTTTGAAATAAGGTAATTAAATATAACTGCTGTGCAGCAGAGGATAAAGGAATTACTAAAGGTTTACTTTGAAATCAGAAGAAATATTGTATACAACGCTTCAATCAACGGTAACAAGGTATACACGATCTGGAAATGGAATTAGAATTTGGTCTAAAAATAAATTTATAAAACATTCAATCTTCTGTCAATTTAGTTTACTGTGTCTGTCTTTATTTTGTTTTCTAGAATTTTATAGGGAATCAAAGATTTGCTGAAAGTTATTGGAACATTTCAATTTGCTTAAAGTTTGAAATAAGGAGAAAGAGTAAAATGTATATTTCCTTCTCATGAATAGCATGTCTTCTAAGATTAATTTATATCTATAAGGTATGCCAAAAACATAAAATGTAGTCAAATAATAACTAAAACGAAGAACAAATGGGGATGAAATTTTAATTCCTGAAGCATATGAGTTGGAGTATTTTAAGAAAATACATTAAAAAGTATTCATTAAGAGAGATATCGTGTTTGCATTGTTGCTCGAAATCTTACTAAATAATTCAAAATCCTGATACGAAAAAATCCGAGACATCAAACGTAAAGTTTTTATTTATTCATATTTTTTACACTGATTTTATACTACAAAGAACGATTTTTTCCCCTTGGTTGCTTTCTTGCGTCATATTTATCTGACGATTTTTTTTCTTTGGTTGCTCCTTTTTTTTGAGGGTAGATGGCGCCACGACAGATCAGTAGAGGTTTCGCTTTTCTTAGTTAAGCTAGGGTCACCAAATGAAGTGGCGCGTTTTTATCCTGATAAGACAGAACCCGGGACCTTTCGGTCCGAAACCGAGTGACTTAACCACTACACCAAAATGATCACCATGGTGCGGAGGTTGTTACTGGCTTATCACTACAAAGTCTATGCATGAGACAACGCTTTTCTTCTCACGCAACGGTTCCAGTCGAGACAATCGTTGCGATATTTTTCTGCGAGAGCAACCGTATTGGTGACAGTATATGAAACGAAGTACATGGTTGCCGATTCAGCTAGTACGACATATGCGAAATCGGGGTAGCCAATTTGGCAAGTTATATTGAACGTTGGCATTGTTGTTATTGTACGTAATAAATTTATTACAGAATCATGAATTATTTTTATATATGGGGAGAAAATACTTTAAATGCTATAGCTTTTTTTATAAAACTTACTTAAAGATTATTTTTATGAATTGATATGTATGATAAAGTTTGAATTTTTGAGTGTATTCATTTTGTAATCATGAAAGCAATCTGAAGAATGTTTGCATGCAATTTTAAATATTAGGTTTTATTACGTACTTTAGTAATGTTATGTTAAACTTGCAATTGAAATTATTTAACCTGAATTTTTTATATAAAGAGATAATAACGAACATTTTATGCAAACGTAAGAAAAAGTGACCTGAAAATTTGAAAGTTTTTAAAATTGAAATATTTAATTGATTAAAAAATACTTTTGTACTTTATAATGTATTAAATTGATAGGAATTAAAAAAAATCTTAATTAAATGGAAATTTTTGATATTTGAAGTAGCTCTTGAGAAAAAAAGCTGCTTTTCCGATGGTATAGATTTTAGGTCACAATCGTAGTATAAAAAATGTTTTTTTTTCTGTATTTATAACAAAGATCAAACTTTTGAGAAAAATAATTGTTTCCTATTGTGAAGCAGTATATACTTACTCAACGATCTTCTTCTTTTTTGGTCAACTCAAAAATTTTAATGAAAATTCTGTTCATTTTAATTAATTTTTTAAAGACATTTTTCAGTCTCCAAAGTGTGTTTTAGAAAGACTTTTCGTAGTTTTGTAATTAAAAGGAAGAGGGATAATTATAATCTGAAAGAAATTAACATATTTCAGAAAGTGTGTATGAATAATTATTTACTTTTTAAATGAGGGAATCTCAAAGTTCAGTAAAGTAAAAAAAAAATTAAAACATTTTTTTTAGTGCAGTTATGAGAAAAAAATATTTTTAAAAATATTAATTCCAGTTTTCTTATTAAAAAAATGTTAATTGGAAGACTTATGGTAATGATATAAGGGTATCCGTGAACACTTTCAGAGTACTTTAAAAAAAAATAGCATACTAAAACATTCTATAAATGTGCTTTTTTAAGAATCAGTACCAATAAATACTAATATTTAACTAACAATATTTTTTAAAAAATTGAAAATTTTGAAAAAAATCACAATTATAAGTGAAATTTTAGCAGTATATTTGAAAAACCTCAACGCAATTAGAGAAAAAAAAATAGTTATATCAGAAAAAGTATTACTAAAACAAATCAGATGCATTTATCTAAAGAATTTACAAAAATTTTAACGTTTTGTTAAAGTTTAAAAACTTTAGAGCGGATCGAGTAAATATTATGACAAATGTGACATTCTTTATGGTACCATTATTAAATAACAGACCGTATTTCAACAAATATTCATATAAAAAGAAATATTTTAGTACATTTGCTAGAAAATAATATAAATATCGAGTTCCAAAAGTTTAACAGAAAAAAAGTACATGTACAATATTTTGAGTTATCAGACTCGTCATGATATATATCGAATAATTTAAATGCCCACTTTGGGTAGATTAAAGACCCACTTCCGATTTTTCTAATTTAATAAAATTGATTGAAATTTGGACTCTAGGTATCGTTAAAACAAAACAGAGAAAATGTTCTGTAAAGTAAAAACATAGCTCTATTCTTAATAAAATTTTAAAAAATGTGTGTTTTGACCAAATTTGGTCATTTTAATGTATTCGGATACTTTAAATTAGTTAATAGAATAAGAAATCTTTATTCCAATACTTGAATATTTACAAATGTATGTTAGATTAAAACAAATGCATGTAATGAGTGAACAAAGATAACTAAATTGGTTAGGTCACAATTTTGCAACTAAAAATAAGTGTGTTCAATATTCAATCCAGTCGAATATTAAAAAAAAAAAGGAATGACTTCGATTCTAACATAATACTCTAATTTAAATCTAAAATTTTTTCCCCGTCTAGCACCAATATATTGCAATTTAGTGAACAAATCAACAGTTCTCGTGTTGCCATCAACAAATGATAGTAATTTAAAATTACCATGCATTTCTGTGTAGCATTTAACTGTCGAATTAAAAAAATGTCTAACATTTTTGATTTATAATAGTTTTTTTTACGAAGAATTTGAATCAAAGACTATTTAGTAATAAGTAAAAAAAAAGTATTTTTAGATTAGACTTATTTTAAACATTGCACTATAGGATGTTGCCGAATTCAAGTGGCAAATTCAGAGGAGTGATAATAAGTAGCATGGTGACGATAAATCAACATAGAACATGGAGTTGTAAACCACGTTTAGTCGGAGTAATTAGCAAACACAGTTGTGAAGAGTGAGGTGTCGAATGGAATTAAAAGAGGCAATAAGAGGTAAGACATACATTTATTAGACACAAAACATGTTTAAAATACAAGCAATGCATCTCAGCTCGACGTCAGAAATGCATCAACAAGTGATTGTCACTGGAATTGTTCGAAGTTGAGGCCGTGTAGGTCATGACACATCTGACACCGAAGAATGAAGGATTGTCGGACACATTCAAACAAATCTGGAGTGCTGGGGATGTCAGCTAAAGCAACGACGATCCATACCGTTAGATTCTCCACTGTAGCCACCGGCGTCTTTTTTACATACGATTTCCGGTGGCCCCAGAAAAAAAATCCAAGGGATTGAGGTCCCGGGAGCGTGGAGGCCAAGAAACAGGTCCACCGCGACTAATCTATCTTCCCGTATATGTAGTATGGAGTTGGTTGAGTACCGAAATCGAAAAGTATGCTTCTGCACCTTCGTGCATGAACCAAACGTCTGGTTCGCAGAGGCCGGTACTCTTTAAAGCAACTCCGGAAGAAAGGGGGAAATTTGTATACTTGCAAATTTCTTCAATCCTACCATAGTGTTTTAAATTCTCGCATTTGCTTGGCCACTCCCCTGATCTGGCTCATCGTCCTCCTAAAGGCTACTATTATTGTGATTTTCATCGGCTAAACGTGGTCTGTGACCCCATGTTCTATGGTGATTTGTTGTCCCATTGCTGCCTACTATTACCTCTCAGTTGGTTAAATTTGGCCACAACTCGTATGTATCGATGTTTCATCCCAATTTTAATTATTTGAACTGGAAGTATACACAAACAAATCTTACTTATAACTTTTTAGAATGTATTGGTGATAAACATACCTTTAATTGCTTTTTTTTTTCTACGTATATTTTTGTATAGAGCACAAGTCTGGCAAAATTAAAAATTATTGCCACGAATTTAGTTCAAATTTCAAATAATCAAAAACCTTTAAAATTCTACATTAAAGTAACTCATTTACTTTTAAATATAATTTATTACAGTAAAATATTTCTTTTTTTTACCAGAAATGTTCGAGTGTTTAGAATTCGAAATTAAACGTAGTAAATCTGTATTAAATTCATCTAGAAACAAATGCTTTAAAAATTATCAAAATTATATGAAAGGATTTTTTTTATTAAAATAAAATATATCCACTTCGAAATAATAAAGCATAATTCGAAATTCTATCGCATAAATATATAACCATTTAAATATTGGCACTAATAACTGCATTATTTTTTATTTCATTTTTCTCATCTGGAAAGCAATCAATAAACTTCTGTCTCTTGAAGCGTAATATGATAAGCTGATTTAGCTCTTATTTCATTCAATTAATTCCACACCTGTAAGCTCTTTTGAAGCATTAGGCAATTATTTAGAGAACAGAAAGATGAAAGTTTTTTATTCGACTCCTCTTTACTCCAATACCTCCTTTTTCACTAAGAATGACAGCTCTGCATTTTTTACACGCATTCTTAGAAGCAGGGATTTAAATATGATATTCCGGAGGCAATAAAGAAACAGCCCACCGAACTTTTTTTGCTTGGAAGTGGGGAGTAAAGATAAATTAATTTTGTTTGCTGTCTTCTAATAAATATATCGGTTCGGCCTTTTGCATTCTCTTGATATTGCGCTTTCTGTGGACAGCTGATGAATTGTAGGGTCTTTAATCTGTATGAAGTACTGTATTTAGTATGCGCTCTCATGTAATATGAATTTGTGGCACATAAAACTAATAGCTTCTAAAGCATGTTAGTTATTCTCAAAATTAAGACATATTTTAACATGGTAGTTGTTGGTATGGAAATCATTAAAATGCACAGATATTTGCTATAGAATTTTTTTTACATATTATGCTTGAGTATTAAAAGTTTGTTTTTAATTTAATTTTGTCTAAAGGTTTTCATAGACTGAAATAAAAATTAAGTAAAAATGAAGTATTTTTAAACTATTGTTTACTGTATTATGTTTCTTATTGTATCAACTTGATTCAACAACAACTGAAGTTAATTTACCTTTTAACACAACATTTTAATATTTGAACTATACATCTAATTTACACTCATGTCCATAAATTAAGGATAATCCAGAATCACATGGAAATCGAACTCTAGGTTAAAGATTTCACTTGTAGAATTATCCCACATATCTTCAAAAATAATATGCAAATTACAGGAAACACCAGGTGGCACCGATAGCACGTCAAAATGACGAGAGTGTAAAAGAGGGGTATATAAGGAATGGTGGCAAAAAAGTAACATTTTTCACAAGCGTTTTGTAAGCCACTCAGTGACGTAACCTAATTGTTATGACACAGAAGAAGAACGAGGATGTTTTTTTTTGTGCTGTAAAATTACCGGCAGCATGGAATGTAGTGTATTCATACAGAAATATCAGAGGAACTTGGAATTACCCAAAGTGTCATCTCTAGGCTTTGGCAACGATTCCAAGATGACGGAAATGTCGGTAGACGTTACAATACAGATCAACGCCGAATGAAGACCGATGTGTTTGGTAGTAACTCCAAAAAGAAGCAGACGAAATAAAGCACCCAGCCTGTCTCGTCAGCTGTTTGAAACCACAGGTAAGGCAGTTTCAAAACAAACTGTGAACTAACGTTTGGGATATATTGGTCTATATCATAGGTCCTCAACGTGGGCGATAACGCCCCCTTGTGGGCGTTTGAGGATTTCAGGGGGGCAGTAAAAGATCCAGAGAAAATTAGGAGGCGTTGAGATGGCACGGAGGGGCTTCGGCAGATTAACCAAATATAGTCTAAGAAAGACTAAAAAAACACGCGCTGATTGTGTTCTAACAAAAGTAAACCGATACTGTTTACCTTATGTTGATTGTATGTATTTAAATCATTTCTATATCACATGTACGAAAATTCACATGGTGGGTAGTTCGGGAAGGGGGTGAAAAACTTAAAGATTACATTGCATTCAGACCTCCATTAAATTAAATGATATATTGTATTTTAATTTCTGTAGGGACGTGTTGTCTTTGCGAGCAGTAGAAAAATTGTTTCGTCCACTGCATTTCATTACGTATATTATCCAAGAAACATAATTAAATATGTTAACCAAGAATTAACATGTTTTTCTATAAAGGCTGAAACTGTCAATTTATATTTATTTTGAAAGCAATAGTTTATTATGAATTACTTCGTGTCATCTGAACCTCTGCCTATCTTTATAACAGGTAAGCTAAAAATTTTCTTCCATTTGTTTAAATGAAGAAATTCAGCAGAGAGTTTCAATTTCAACACTATCCTACCTATGACTAAAATATATAATATTACACATTTAAATATATTTGTGGCAATAGCTATTTCAGTTTCTCAAGTGAAAAAAATTAAGGTTTAAAAAAAATTAAATTAAAGATTTTTTTCTACTAGTAATAGAATATTTTTTTAAATTTAACTATGGTTTTCACCATGTATATGTACACTCTTATTTCTCTAGAGAGGGAGGGGCGGTATCGATATATTCCCAAAAAAGG
>BMAO01012108.1:0-50241 GCA_019973975.1 Trichonephila clavata | reverse complement strand
TAAAATCACGTCAAAAACAATTAGCGTACCAATATCAAATTAGTTCCCAACAGTTATTGTTAAGCCTAATTTGAAATATTCTAAAATTTTAGGCAGTGGAATAAACATCCCTTTGTTTTCTTCACCATTTTGTTTTGATTCAAAACTACTTGGTTTATCGGACTTTCTTTACGAAGAACTTTTGTCGTCCTTGGAAAAGGTTCTTCCTTTGCTAGCATTTACTGATGATCGAGGTCTTCTGCAAAAGATGTGGCGGTCATCTTTCAGAGCTGGAGAGAGAGAAGAAACGTCCCTCTGCGGTCCTTGAGAGCGGGAAATAGGAAATGAACGTGGAAGGAAATGAGTTTCTGGGAGCCTTGCCCTTGCCGCCTTCACAATGTCCGCCTCTAATTGATTAGACCCTGTAATAGGGCGCTTCCCGATATCGCATGTCAGAGAGATTAATTACACCCTTGCATAAGTCCTTTTATCATTGGGTGGTCGTGGACATCTTCTTGTCTTTGCCGTGTCTCGGAATGTTAAAACTGAGAGTAATTTTCTCGCTTATTCCCGTTTCACATGTTTTCGTGTTTTCAAGAAGCGGCGCTCTTGACAGGCGATGAATATTTTTATTACAATTTGATTCCTGCCTAAATTTCTTGAGGGAAAGTGTCTTATCCGTAGAAATTGCTTAGAATGAAGCTACATGTTGAATAAATGCAGGTTGGTACGTTCTCAGTGAAAGTCTGAATAGAATTATCAGAGGAATTATGACTGTGAATTAAAATTACCAGTTATGTATGTGGAATATTTATGTTAATATCTTTGATTGTGCGAGAGTTCGTTTCTACCGAAGTCTGTCGAGGGAAATACTGGAGATTGCTGTATGTTAAAGAGCAATTGGCTTTCTCAGTTCTGTTTTGGCGTAGATGTTGAGAGCCGTAGCAGCTTGATCATGATTTCATGGCCGGCGTGTCATGAGTTCGAGCCCAGTTCCCACTGAAGACCGATCGTGAAGAGGGTTGATGCACATTAAATTTGTCGCGTGGTTCAAAATCCTCTTGAGGTGGTTTGGTACACTGGTGTAAGAAATTAAGAGAATTTTCAGACTTGATCGATAATCTCTAAAACTACTGGACCGATTTTAATGAAATTTGATATGTACATGCATTGATACAATACCAAACAAATAACCATTCGCAACAATTGCAATTACACGCATGATCGAGCGTTACACTCGTGTGAGTTGGAAGGTATAAAACAGCGGTTGCGGAATAAACAAAAGAAATGAGTTAATAGGGGGTATGGCCCCATCTTACAGGCTATACAGGCCTCGCAGCACGATGAAATAAGGCAGTTTATCAGTTCTTGTGGAAATTGGTCCCACTCGTTCAGAAACGCCGTTTTTATTACCTGGATGATTCTCGGGGGGGAGGTTGCGAGTTGCAATTCCCCTCACCAGAGCATCCTAGACATGCTCTATAGGGTAGAGGTCTGGAGACCAATCAATACGGCGAATATCCTCACTCTCTAGAAATTCGTTGACCAGAAGAGCTTTATGTAGCCTCGCGTTATCGTTCATTAAAATGAACTCGGGGTCACATGCACCCCTGAAAAGGCAAACACAGGGCTCCAAGACCTCATCCCTATACCTTACACCAATCACATAGCCTCTTTCAAAGACATGGAGAGGTGTACGGCTATACAACATAATGCCTGCACAGGCCATTAAACTTCCTCCACTATAATTGTCGATTTTTTGGACATTGGAGGGTAGGTAGTGGGTCGCTGTGGTACTTTCCATATAAAGGTATAGTGAGAATCGGTGTTTAGGCTGAAACGGGACTCCTCGGGGAACAGAATGGTCGTTCATTGATCCATACTCCAATCTCTATGCTTTATGCACCATGCTAAACGGATTCTCCTGTAGACGTGAGCGGGACGCAAACAGTAAGTCTTCTGACAAACAACCCTCTCTCATGAAGTCTTTTTGAAATAATCACCCTTGATACACGGGTTCCTGTGGCTGCATACAAGTAACGAGAGAGCTGAGAAGCTGTAGTCCCTCTGTTACGCCTCGCTATAATCGACAAATGGCGATCTTCTCTGGCCGTCGTGGCTCTTGGGCGACCTTGCTCAGGCTTTCTCTCGATGGATCCAGTATCCTGGAACTGTTTCCACAAGTTACACACGACGTTGGGCGTTAAATTGATAAACTGAACTCTCTACAAATCTGGGCTTGGCATTGGCCTGCTTCTAGCCTCCCAACAATTCGCCACCTCATTCCATCATCTAAACGTTGGTGGTTACTCATTTTTACTGTTACAATTTGAATTGAACAGATTGCTTCAAAATAACACCAAGAAATTCGCTGAGGTGTGCTGGTGAATGAAATACGTCTTAACTTATACACGCGCTTATAAAGCCTGTTTTTCTGCTGGCTTAATCGTACTGGTGTGTAGGTGACACACACATGTACGATTAAGTATTTGCCTTACAAGATTTGCATTTTTGTCTAGAAGCAGTGGTTTTTCATTCGGTACAGTTCTTTTCATGCAATTCAATAAAATATGCAAATTTTCTTAATTTCTTACACCAGTGTAGTTTGTAGAAAGGGGTACTACTCAGGTATCGATCGCGTCACTTGATTCAACATGATGATGTCTGTTGTCAATAGCCCTCGTGTTGCTTAAAATTGTAACATTAATAAAACACTCATTCACTTGGCGTGGATGCTAAAAAAGGGAGATACCAGTTGTTAATTTTGTTGGCGTTATGTGGCTGAAATAACTCGTAATTCGTCACTTCTGTATATTTTCAGTATGTGTATCTTCAGTACAGATAAACAATTTCATATGATATTTTCAGTATGGTTTTTATGAAAACAAATCGATATAAGTAAAATTTAATTTTAAACGCAATCGATTCCCTGAAAGTATTGTTAAGATTTCCTCTATTGCATGATTTTATGGTTTTGTTTTCTATAAATTATACTATAAGCGCCACAATAAAATGAAAAACAAAATTATGAGCTTTTGAATGATAAGGGGAAAATATCAATGAGAAACAAATATAACCAGTTTGTTACTTTATTCCTGTGAACTAAGTATACTAAGAATTTAGAATTAATAGATCTTTCATTTAAAATGAATCATCGTCAAGTTCCCTGTTTTGTGCGTTTGGATAACTGCTTAGAGTAAAAAAATCAAAAAATATAAGGGAGAAAGCGACTCACTCACTCATTCACTCCTCGTGAGATATCTGGAACTATTAGACTTAAATTCGGCAAACATGCTTCTTTTCTTGAGTAGAAATTCGTCAATTATGTGTTTTGTGTTAATCGACTTCCAAGGGGGCTACGAGAACATTATGGACAGAAATCTTCCCGTTTTCGAACTATTAGACATACAGATTTGAAATTTGGCTAACATGTTTTCAGTAGTACTTGAGTAGATATCCGCTAAAAATGGACTTTGCGGAAAGGGTAGGTTAACGGTGACGTAAATGATAAATTACGTCCGTTTTTGAAATTCAAGTTTTAGCCTTTTTACCCGTTTAGGATGGTCATATATGTGTGATCACTTCAGGGAACACGGTATCATATGTGAGATTGCATTTTCCCCGTTCTGAGGCCCGTGGTCTCACCGATGTGATCTGAATTTGGAATGATTATAAACTATTAATTTCGGCGTACTTTAATACAATAATGATTTTACATGGAATTTTTAAATGAAGTTCGGCTTAATGGGGGGGGGGGGATAGCTTCGTTCTGAACGGATTAAATCGAAAAACGAGGGCTAAAAGAATGTTTTTCAACACAATCGAAAGTTAAATGCTAAGAAAGCTTAGATATTAATAACTAAAATATTATGTAGTCTTACATTATCATTAAAAATAGCCAGCGAAGCGAGTGAGTAATGGCTAGTATATATATATATATATATATATATTGCTTACGATTTTGTTTGAAGAGACTGTGTTTTCCGATAAGTTTAAAGCACTCAGCCCAATAACAATAGTAATAAAACCCGACTAAATACATTCACAATGAAAGATTTATCATTTTAGTAATTTGCATTTCGGAAGATGCAATTGATTTCACATTTCTGATATCGATTCGATGTGTGAAGGAAAACAGCTTGTGCTTAATTTGAAAGAAGAAAAAAAGGAATAAAAAACCTATAATTCGTCCATTATTCTTCTGCAAGACAACGCTTCATTAATCGCAGTTTTATGTCGTCGGTCCATTCTTATTCAGGGTCCCCCGAGATGTCGTGTTGTTCCCACATTTTCCCGAACCATAATTACTCCCCCTGCTATTCTATCCTTGCCTTGCATTTCCTTGTTATTCTAATACAGCCCGAATGCTTTCTGTGTATCGATTCTTCATGTTTTCATGTGAGGAAAAGGCGATATTCAAATTGTTGGTGGAGGAGTGTTGTTGGTCAAGCCATCGATTGGCATTGTGCATTTGTCGCTTTGCTAAAGGAATAATAACATCGAGTTTGTTTTTGTTATTATACTTTGTAATGGTGGGAAGTTTGATGTAAATTTTTTTGAAAAACAGCGCAGGAAAATTTGAATTTTTTCGCTGTTGTTAATTTCTGTGAAAATCATATTTTGTTGTATCTTTCAGTACATTTCATTTCTCTGTATCTTTGGAACATTTATGGACCTGTAGGAAAGTCGTGAATTTTGTAGAACGAGGGTTGACAGTTATATCTAAATTCCACCGAGTACTGCTGTTGCGTGTTATTTCTGTGGCCTCTTTAGGCTCACACTTTGGTTAGTGTGGCCGCAGTAGCCTAGTGGTCAAGGTAACGAACTCGCGGCCGTCGTGTCATGAGTTCGAATCAAGTACCACTGAGGACTCACCGTGTAGGGGGGGGGGAGGATGCACGTTAAATCTGTCGAGAGCTCAAATGTCCTCCCGTTGGTAGTTAAGAGGGATGGTGCCAGCTCAGGTGTCGTTCTTGTCACTTGATCATGGTTTAAAATTATGAAGTCCGTCGCCAAAGGCTCTCGAGAAATTGAATAGGGTGACGTTAATATTCACTCACTCGGTGGTGCGACTAGTAGTAGCCACAGTTGCCTTGTGGTCATGGTCGCTAACTCGTGGCTGACGTTGTCGAGTCACGGGCTCGAGTTCTGATGCCATTGAAGAGCCACCGTGCAGAAAAGCTGATTCGCGTTAAATTGGTCTTGGCTTAAAGTCTTCACGTTTGCGCCGAAGTTAGGAAAATGGGATGCCAGCTTGTTATCGTCCTCGTTACTTGACCACAATTCAAAATTAAGAGGTCAGTAGACCATGGTGCTTTGGAGTGCCGCATCAATATACACTCGGTGTAATTAGGAGTCTTGGGGTGACTCATGTGTCGTTTCTGTCCATTAATTATTGTTCAAATTTACGAGGTCCGTCACTAATAGACCCGTGTTGCTTCTAGTATGACGTTATGTACAATCAAATATTTAAAGTTTGTCTTTGTCTTATGTTAAAGAGCCCAATTCAAACAAGGAACACATTTTTTTAACAGAAAATGTTTCCAGTTTCTTATGAATTTTAGAAAATTTTTAAACCCTCTTGCGTGTTTAAGTTTATTAATATTATAGCTTTTTTGTATTGTGCGCTTTAGGTTCAGATTTATGAAACTCGTCTCCAATTCTCGCTTAGAGGTCGCAGTAGCGTAGTGGTTAAGGTCATTTTCGTGACTGGCGTATCATGAGTTCAAGCCTAGTGCCGCTGAAGACCTGCCATGTAGAAAAGCTGATGTGTGCTGAATTTATCGAGGCTCAAAGTCCTCCCGTAGGCGTGGTGTAGAGATTAAGAGAGGGAAGGTGCCAAATCCGGTGTCGTCCTCGTCAGTTAACCATGGTTTAAAATGATGAGGTCCGTCGCAAAAAGCCCTCGTGTAGCTTTATAGAGTAACGTTAATAAAACACTATTTCAACCAATGCTCGTTTATAGATAAATACGAATGCATCAATTCGCTATTGTTATTTTTATGTCAATTTTATTTCTGATTTCCTTTCAGTAAACTTCATTATCTATTATTGTTTGATTAATTGTACTCTTTATTATCTGTTTTAAATTGTTCGGATGGTTTTTCCGTGCTTTCTATGCTGTGAATTTCAGCCTGTCTTGTTAGTGGATTGTGTAAATGAATATTTATGCATTAGTCTTAATAGTAAATTTTCTCATTGCATCTTTTTAATAATCTCTCTTTTTCACAATAATAGTCTTCTATAAATTGTGCTCCATAAAATTTTTAACATAAGAATGCTTCATTATTGCCGGATATCTGTCTTACCCTTTTTATTGATTCTTTTGTTTGGTAAAGAGGAAATTAATTTTACTTATATATTTTTATTGTAATTATATTTCTTTTTTATCCTCTATTATAATTAACGTAAACAAGTCTATATAGAGTTTTTAAGAACATAATTGTTTAATTTTTTCTAGAGCATATAAGTCTTGAAGTTTCTACTTTGTCGGACATCTGGACAACGCACTTTATAACTTATAGTAAATAAATCATATTTTTGAGTTAGCAGGTATACCTTTCCTCGTATGAGGGAATTTAGAATTATAATAATCGAGTTGGAAGGGGAAAAAATTAATGAGATAAGAATTTAATTAATGTTTTGAATAATTTTAAGTAAATTTCAAATTAAACTCTAGGGAAAGAACGATTTAACAAATAAAGAGTGAAATAATATAAATAAATAAAACTGAATAACTGACTATTCCCAGATTCATCTGTCAGTCAGTATATAAATATTATCTTGTACGTCTCTATGGGAGATGATTTTCATAAATCCCCTTCATAGCGGATCTCTATTCAACGAAATAAACACTCCTGCCAAATTTCAAGTATGTGGGTCTAATAGCTCAAAAACGGAAATTTTTGTCTTTAACGCCCCTGCATGCTTCTTTGGAAGTCGATTTTCGCAGAACTCGTCTTGATCGGATCTCTGCTCAACGAAATAAACATGTCTATTAAATTTCAAGTCTGTGGGCCCAAAAGGCTCAAAAACGGATTTTTTTTATCTCTTCCGCCCTCACAACGTTTCCGTGACGTCCCTTCCCATCTTTGTGAGTCGATTTCGTCTAAACCCGTTCTTAGGTCACTATTCAGCAATAGAAACATTCCTATCCAATTCCAAGTCTGTAAATCTAATAGTTGCGGAGCCCTCGTGATGACTAAGTGTGTGTCACTTTTCTTCTATGTAGATTTTTAAAAATTTCCAATGGAGCTGTGATTTTGTTTTTAACATTGCAGATCAAGTATATTACCCGAAAGCTAGAGTATTCTTTTTTTTAGTGTGGCACCATATAGGTGGAATACCAATCGCCGCAATGTAATTTTGACGCCCAGTTTCCTCCCCTGAACTCTGACGATGCGATACCGTCTTAGAAATTTAATTTTGCCAAAAGCACCCAAGCCTAACAGGCACTCTATGGAACTTTAACATGCCTCATAATCATACGACATGGACTCTGTCGATTTTCTGCATCATGAAAATCCACCTACTTGTGGGCCGAGGTCGAACCCGCAACCTTAGGTGTACTAGGCCAGCGATAATCCAACTACGCCACTCAGCCGGCAGTTCCTGTATAGATAGACAAAGTGAAAATTCTTGACGATATCTTTGTAAGCTCCTGACTTTTTAGGCTTCCACTTCTCGTACCTCATGAATTAAAGTCGCTAATTTCGTAATATATTGAATAATATTGTTAAAAATAAGTTAATACAACTCTAGTTTAATGTATAGTTTTTCATGCATTTAGAAGAATTAATATCACAGTCGTAAGCTAAAATTCTCACTATGCGATTTCGTTTCCATTATTGATTGAAAAAATCGTCGTTTCTTTTCTCACACACAAAAATCGCAGCTCTACTAGCGAAGGGTGAAAAAAATAAGAACAGTTTTACGAAATGTTGCCAATCTCTGAAACGAAAAATAAACATAAACATGAACACACAAGTGATGGAGGCTGTTCCACTTTCGCGTTTTGTAAATCACGGACTCCCCTGTGCATTGTTTCCTCCCTTGCACGCTGACTGGTCATTCAGCACATCACACACAACGGTCACTCGATCGTTTGACCGTAAATGTGATTGGCGTGCGTGCGGTGGCGTCTTCAACGGAAGTGTTCATTTTTCTAAAAATGAATTCGCTCTCTTTTTATAAGAGCTCGAGGATTGTGTCGAAGGGTTGTGAAAGAAGATTTGGAGAATGTTATCCCCTTCCGAGGTCAAATGAGGGGGAAATGGTTTTTGCGTTTTGTGCACGTCCAGAAGCACTGGCTAATATCAAGTGAATGAATAGGGTTGTGTAAAAGAAAGCTATAAAACATAAAGGAATATTATAATTTGTGTGTGCTCTTTGACACAAATCATTCAGGCATAAATGATTTGTCGCAATATCACCGAAACATGTCTTTTAAAGTTAAGGCTTTTTTGGAGGAGGAGCGCGCATTAGAAAAAATGTCAATTGACATTGAGTTGAATTTCACTAAAGGTAATTAATTGTGTGTAAAATATGGAATATTCATTTTTCACGTTTATAGCAGGATAGCTGTGTGAAATTTGTTCAGAAAGTTAGTGATGAAGAAAAATGAAGATTCTGCAATTTATTTGGAGGAAATGGGGACAAGAAGTTATCACAAAGTGAAATTTCAAAGAGAGAAGTAACGTTTTTAACCGCGTCAATATTTAACAGATTTTACAAAACCTCTTAATAGTCTATTGCAGTGGTTCTGAAACTTTCAATCACCGTGGCCCCCCTTTATGCATCAGCGTGGCATCACGGACCGGCAAGATACAGGGACATCTTAAGGCATTGGCCAACTGGGCCCGTGCCCAGTTGGCCCAGGGCCTCGACCACAAAGGGGGCCTCATCTCGTTTAGACCTTAATAAGACCCTGATTCAAATAATTTCAACGGTCAAATGCTTTTTCCGGTTGTATTCTCCGAAAAACTGGGAAAATTGGACAATATGTCAACTGGCTACATGTGATGACCGTCGTCCATGTATAGGCCTATCCCCATACACCATCATTACTCATTTAGTCAAAAGGCGGCAATAGGTCAAGCCGGTTTATTCGATTTTAAGCCATGCACATTTATTTGTTTCGGGTTATTGTTTGTACGAGTATTTGATAAACAACACGAGTATGCTATGTACCGTCTACTTTTAAGGGTCTTATATTTGTGTAAAGGTCCATGGCCTTCTTTTGCTTAGGGGTCCAAGACCTCAAGAAGTCTTAAGGCGTCCCTAGCAAGATTTGAACAGCCCTCCCTGACTAAATATTCTTGATAAAAATACATGTTCCTGTAGAGTTTTTTCATTAGGGACAGTTTAGTGATCTAGTCTAGTACGCGGCGCATCTTTCGATTTTACCACGAGGCCTTTCAGAATCTCTAAAAGAGGGAAATCTCAAAGTTATATGAGTGACTCCGCGGGCCCCTAAGGATCCGTGGAGCACAGTTTAAGAACCGCTGGTCTATTGCGTAATTTTAGTGGGATTTCAAACAAAATATTCTAAAAAAAAATGAAACGGGAATATTTTTAAAAATTATTTGTAATCGGAGTGTTGAAACGTTTTCTGCTGAAATTTCTTTTGCAGCAAAGTGGTATATGCTTATAACACCCCATAATCTCGTCCACGCGTGAATTGAGTGATAATAGTCGGAAACTCGTGGCCTGTATTGTCGAATCAAGGATTTGAATCGTAGTGCCACTGAAGACCCATTGTGTAGAGGGGGCTGATGCACATTAAATATGTCTGGGCTATAAGTCTTCCCTTTGGAGTGGTGGGAAAATTAGGAGAGGAGTGCCAGAACTTAGATGTAATTCTCGTCACTAACACATGGTTTAAAATTACGAGGTCCATCGCCACTAGTCCTTGTATTGCTTTGGAGGGCGACGTAAACTAAAATCGAATGAAATCTACATTGGAATCAATTACGTCCTCGGTGACAATTGAATTTGCCCTGTTCCGAAATACATTTAACTTTAATTATGTTTTTTAAATTAATTTATAGCAATGGTATTAATTGGCAACATATCATCATCAATTATTGACCTTCTAAAAAGGAAAACTCCAATATTTAGAATTAAAAAAACAATAAGGTTGATTATTGAACATGAATATATTTTTCTTTTTTTATATATACAGTCGACTCTCGATAATTCAAACCTTCGATAATACGAACCTCTCGCTAATTCGAAATTTATTCTCAGCCCTTATAGACAAAAATCTTGATTTTTCGAATTAATTACGTTTTGGTACACTCAATATTTCGAAGTAAAATCCGTGGCTGGCCAGAATATAACACGCGATAATTCGAAGTGATCTAATAAAACTCTCGACAATGCAAACGCTCACTATCATGTAGAGACCTGTTGCAAGCAGGTTGGAGCTTACATGTTTTGTGTTGTATTGTCCCTGCTGTCTCCCCTGTAACGTAGCCCCTTTGATGACCATCGGAGTTGATTGAATCCGATAACTGACAGAAACTAAAGTGTCACTAAACAAACTACGCAACTTTTTCCTTCGAAATCATATTGATGCGGACAGCTTTCAAGCTTCATTTATTCCAGAAAAATCTATTGACAAAGTTAGATTAAATGCCAAAACGCATAAAATAAAAAATTAAAAAAATGTAAAGAAAAATTCGTCAAAAATTATGTACAGTATGTATTCCTTTTTAATAGTTCTTTTTATTACATAAATGTATTCTTTTAATACCAACTTTTAACTTCTGTATAATATTTATACGTTATAAAAAGTACTTTTTAAAAAATACTTAAAAATAATAATTTTACACATATGTCCAATTGTTTTTTTTTACATAGTTTCAAATTTATAAATGTGTCTCTCTTCGTGTATTTTGGGAGTTTTTTCCTAGCCTTCTTGATAATTCGAAGTTTTTCATTGGTCCCTCCAACTTCCAATGATCGAGAGGCGACTGTATTTGTAAAATGCAAACTAAATTAAGATATTGCGTTTTTTCAATTAAAAATTTTCAACAAATTCAATTAAGCAGGAAGAATTACATCAATCATCATTTTCATTATCTAACGTTTCTATGGTTTAATTTTAATTTATATAACTAATATTTATGTTCAGGACCAATTTTCTCCTCGAAACTCTTTTAATTATGAAATGTTATTCCATTTTTGCTTCAATTATTTAATTAAAATAATTTTAACTTATGAAGAATATTTTCATACGACAATTTCACTCGGTAACCGTACTTATATTTTTTGTGTTAATGAAAGTATCGAATAATGAAAAAAGTTATAACAGTAATTTCATTACCAAAATTCAACAACTAGAAGATTCCATTATTTATTTTTACTTTTTTAATGACATTCATTCTTCATTTCCTTATTTCTAAGAAAAAAATTAAAACTGATGACAATTTTCCTAATTTCCGCGAATTATTTTCACATTTTTATTCAGTTTTTTGTAAGGGGAAAGTTATTTACTTCCGTCTTTTAAAAGACTTATTTGTACGTTTCGTAAGTGAAAAATTAGTGGTAAAAATGCAGAAAAGAGAGAAATGACCTTGATTTAAAAGAGTTTCATGCAGATAGTTTTCTCGTGTGTGTCTTGCTTTCTTCAAACTGAATGAATATGGCACTTAAAAGAATTTTTGTGAAATCAAGCTGAAAAAAATATTTTGTAAGAAATAATCGTTGTATTTTTAAATCGAAAAAGTTACAGTTTCGAAATAATTAATTTTAAGAATTTTGTTTCATTTATTTATTTACTCATTTTTTTTGCGTTTAGTTAAATAGTTTTATTTATTTATTTTTTTGAAAACATCAAACAAAGATCTTGAATTTTAGTATACTATAAATGTTTTACATGCATTACATATCCAAGCACAGTTGAACCCCGATTTAACTAATTTCATGATTTAACGAATTCTTGTGATACCGAGCAGCATCTAGGAGGTGCTGTTCCGAGTCGTCTCTGAACCCCTACTAGTTTGTCGGCCTGGTAGCGAATCACCATGTATATAAAAATATTATTTGAATTAACTTTTAAATATTACAAATCATAAATAACTATCTTGTTGGAAAAATATGTAAAAAGTTTACGCAGATTGTTATGAATTGTGTATGCAAAACAAATTTTTGTTGAGACTGTTGGTGGAGTTTGAAATGGATGATAATCTATGTTTCAATTTTTAATTTCTATCTTAAGAAGCGTTGATATATAACTTACTTAACCATTGATCGAGAAATATTCTTTATTTCGATAGAAAATCATACGGAATATTGACCTTAAAGCAATTCTATATCATTGTCTTGTTTTGACAATACCTTAATCAATTGCTGTTCTATTTACGTGATTGGAAACCAATATTTCCCTAAGTAGGCGTTTATCGAATGCAGTTACATCTGACTTAGTTAAAAAAAAAATGGATGACAGATGTGCATCTGCCTGTGTCCACCTTCACAAAAAAACTATTTTTTTTTTAACCTTAATGAACGCTATTGTGGTGTAAATGCCAAAATTCTAGGTAATCTGGTGTGAAATCTTATCTAGTTCATTGATTATTGAGATCAATCTGCTCATTACACTCACTTTGTCGGCTTCGTAGTTGAATGAAATGCCAGTTAACTATCAGATAAATAAATAAAGTATACTAAATTTTCTAATAGTTTTTTTTTTAAAAAAATTGCAGCTATTTGAAAAACCATTTATTTTTTTAAAAATCTATTAGAATTTTTTCAATACAAATTTTTTTAGTAATTAGATATATTTAAGATATTTTTTTTGCCATTATAAATTTCTGCGGAAAGTAGAATTTTTTAATATATATAAACCCAAACTTGATTCTTATTTTTTGGAAGCTACAAATATTTACTCAATATGAATTTCTTTTTTTAGAGTTCTGTTGAACTGATTAATGAATTTTTCAAATGATAATTTTTTTAAAAAACGCAACCATTTGAAAGGTTATATAATTTTTTAAATAATATTTATCATTGCAATTTTTTAATGCAAAAACAGATATTTAATTATTTTGATTGAAAATTTTTTTTTATCATTACAAATTTTTACGGAAAATCGAATGTAAGTCAAATTTTTAAAGTATCAAATCAATAATTTTTTGGCAGCAACGAAAATAAATTATCACATTTTTATTCGGTTTCTGTTCAAATGGTACATTGAATTTTTCATTAATAATTTTTTTTAATGCTGCATTTAAAAAGGCTTTATAATTTTTATAAAAATTTATCATTACAATTTTTTTATCAATGCAAAAACTGATATTTAGTTATTGATTTTGAAGAAATATTTATCATTACGCTCTACAAAAGATTAGAATGTCTGTCGAATTTTTTATTATTAATTCAAATTTTATTTTTATTTTTGGCAACAACGAATCTTTATTGATTATCACTTTCTTTAACTAATATGCTTTTGAAATGGAAAAATTCGAAACTAACTAATCGAACTAATCTAAATCGGAGTTTGATTTTTTTAAAAAATTCCGTAAAAAATATGTTATTTTAAAATATTAATGTTCCTTTTTTTCAATGTTTATTACTTTATTAAAAACAGTTTTTATACCAAATTTGAAATTTCTTGTAATTTACAATTTTCTTATTTGCTAGTGAATTTTTCATCCGGATTTCATATATTTGGCATATTACCTCGACCGCGATTCGTGTTTCAAAAGAATTTCTAGTTTATTTTTTTAAAAAAGAATGTTTGATTCGTTTTTAAAATGGTACATATCCGTATCAATTTCAAACAATAGTCGCACGCATGCATACATACTTTAGAACTGATATTTTCCCCTCGTTTAAAACAATGATTCCAGATTTTGAGTTGATGCCTGCATATAATTTATCGTCTGCAAGAACGGAATGGCTTCTCACGCAAACCATTACTTAGCGGAAAATTGTCACTTAACAACCTTTTGAAGAATCGTCAACTGCCATTTTCGTGAGAAGGGATTCCTAATGACATGAGAGACTTCTTCAAAAAAGCCAAACAACGGAAATCATCGGTTTTTTTCGTCGTAAATGGAATATTAAAATCTTGCAGAATAATGTTTTTTTCTCTCTTATTGCAGTTCTCTCCCCCCATTTGATTTGCAAATAGATTCACATTTCTGACTTGTTTCGCACAAGAGAAAAATAATTATTTATATGAGAATTTTTTTAATGTAGAAAATCTTATAATGATACAGTTGCAAGAAAATTATAAATATTATATTAGATATTGTTAAATTTAACATTAAATTAAATTTATTGCAATAGTAAATTAAATGCAGGTAAAGGTGCGCTATAAAATATTTATAAAATGAAATGGGTTTAATAATATTATCCAGTGTTATATATTATAATTATTAATACAGGGTTAACAATAACCATTATTAACAGTATTAACAATATTGTTAATACCATTAACAATATTATACAGGGTTATTTATAATTCCAGGCCCCCCCCCCTCCCCGCCAGGCTTCGAAGCACTAAAGTAAAAAAAAAAAAAAAATTCAAAATACAGCAAAAAAATAACATTTGAAACCCTGGACCTTTTCCTTGAAAAAGTCCTGTGTGCGCCACTGTTTACAACGGCATACGTCAGTGGGATAGTCCAAAACTTCCCTCACTCAACATGGTACTGCAGCACGTGTTATCCTTTCTTGCAGTTTTGCTAAATCACGAGGCAAAGGAGGTACGAAAATTTGCTCTTATGAGAAAGACCAAGTTGTTTTCGGATAACAGGGAAAACACGGAATGAATTACCGTGCCTTCATAACTTTGATAGTGCCATGTTCAGTAGTGTGTGGAAGGAACTGGACTATTGTAATGATGTATACCGAGTAACCAAGGTTTTACACATAGAACACTTGTTAAGTATGTAATTAAAACTTGAATTGTTTCTATGGGCTTTTAAATGTTTTTTTTTTTCTGCATTCGTCTTAGTTTTTTTATTATTGCGTTTCGAAACCCCGAATGGATTTATGAATATTCCTGTGAATTCAAAATTTGTTATTCAGAAGAAAATTTGTCTTATATTGCAAAATTTTATTTTTTAACTGTAAACTTTAAACTTTTTTAACTGTGATAAACTTAGAAAAAAAAATTAGCGTTACCAAATTTTAAGAGATTGTTTTTATAATGTCTGAGAGAAGGGAAAATAGCTTGCAGAAGTTGTATAGAAGTTGTAGTAGAAGTTAAAAATTTTATTTTCAGTAGGATTTATTTTAGATTTTCTTTCGCAGATATTTGTATTTTTCAAGACACGTTTTTTATTTCATCAGTATTAAGAGTAGGTCCTTTTCGTACATTGTTATTTTGTAATTGAATGGCGATCTTGCTGTGACTTAAATTTCAATACATCGCATAATTTCTCGAAAGAATACAACCATGATGTTCCGTTTGAGGTAACAACTCTTGGATAAATGCTGTATAATTATGTTTCATTCGTTGTAGAAAAACAGTTTGAGGTATCTGCTTACGTTTCTGGATCAATGTTTAACTGAAATTCAAAAATTCTTTTTATCTTTACCATTTTGTGTAGAAAAAAAAATATCTAGCAGCCAGAAAGCAAAAATTTAACAAGATAAAGAACCAGGAAGGTCTATGCTATAAAAGTAGTGAATTTTAAGTATCTGATATTAAGCATTATTTTTTAGTAAAATAAGAACCAAAACTTTTTTTTTTTCAAATACCTTTTATGAAGATTGCATTTTTTTTTTGTTTTTGTCAAAGTTATGTTACTTAAAAACCTGATATCTCAAAAATTTATGAATACATTTCTTTCATACTTTGTATATATGTTATTTAAAGTTTAGTAAAGGCAATGAATTAAGAATTTAACTCTAACATAAGTAGTTTTTTTTAAATAATTTTTACAGTTTATTGTTAGTAACCCATGCATTTTATAAAATTTTCTACAAAAAAACTTGCATTGAGCCAAAATTTTTTAGTAATTGTTAAGATATTTTAAATTCTAGTTCATTGCCTTTATAAATATATTGTGTAAAAAATAATTTAAATATATGGCTTTTTGATTTCCATGTAGAGTGTTTTGAAATCCGGTATAATTTTCATCAAATTTTACCTAAAATACTTCATTTTAATAAATTTAAATTACCATTCAATTTTCTGATTGGTGTTTTCCCCATTAATTTATAAGCCATCAGCTTCAACAAAATAAAAACTAAACTTCTAATAGTATGGTATTTTAGAAAACTTATGCCTCCGAACGTTGGCAGATACCTTAAATCTATAAATTCGGTAATTATTTCTCACAAATTTGATCGTTTGCTATGAATCTTAGAACAAAAGTTTGAAAACCCATTAATTTTTTCTTACCCATCTATTAATATTCTGTAAACAAGAAAGTTCGTTGGATATGCAATAATAGGATTATCGAAAGTGTTTTTGAGAAATACCGAAGCATCTCCGTTTCGCATTCTTGTTCATTAAAAGAAACAGAGCACAGCATTTCCAGCATACAGTAGGATATCCTGTGAATAATTTCTTCATGGCCTCCAATAAATTTCCTTTATGAGAATGGCAATAGCAATAATCCAGTCATCATTATTCGACGTTCGTTCATCACCATTCCCTGTGACAGCACAGCTTGTGGGCACACGTGGTCGAACGGATGGTAAGGGAAAAAAAATATTTCATCAAAAATGTAATTCGTTGATAACTGTAACTTTAGGCGTGTTCAGGTTACCCAAGGAGGAAAAAAATTTTTTTTTCGAACTTTCGTTCTCTTTTTCGCTGAAGCATGTCATTTACTCGTCATAACCGAGGACCTAAAAGAGAATTAGGAGGCCCGACTTGGGTCACAATCAAGTTCAAGGACAATTCTGGGAAACACGTTTTGAAACAGATTTTAGACACATCGAGATGTTTTCATCTATACGAACAACTGGACTTGGAAACTACATCGAGTGTGATTGTTGACTTGTATGTAATGCATATTGAAGATAAATTTTATTCCATGTTTTCATCATGACGTCACGTGACTGCTTTGATCAAAGCAAAATGACACAAAATCGTTGGAGACTGATGTAGTTTTTTTTAAAGGATTCCTCGATAAATGTTTTTATATGATTTTATGTCATAGTTATCCATTCGAAGAAAATAATAACAAGGGAAAGTAGAGATTTAGATTCTCTTTTGTAAAAAGTCGTACAAAACATATAATAAAAACTTCTTACGTTGCAAAAATTAAAAAAATAATCTGTTGTGGAGTTATATATATATATATATATATTGTTACGAATTTTGTATAAAATAATGCAATAATCTTTATTTGGATATGTAATGCATTTATATTGCTCTGTTATTTTATGTTAAATCTGTAATATTCACAAGCAATGCGTCCCTTGCGTTTTATGGCGGTTCAATAGGAACGGGGAATATTGGCGAATGTGCCAAGTTGGCATCATTTTTGGCGCTCATGTTGGAGAGTTCGGGACCCTCTGCATTCTTCTGGAAATTAGTGGAGAAATCCATTAATTTCACGATCTATGACACGCGGATTTTACTCGAAGTTTCCGCAAGGGTCTATAAATAGTGCTATTTCGCTGAAACGAGTCAGTCTTGTTTGAACCAGTGATTAGTGAGCATTGTTTTGACTAGTGATTAGCTCGGCTCTGCTTGTGAATAATCATAAACATACGTGTATTTTGGATACTGATAATTGTGTCTAAGTGCTGTTGAAGGTGTGAAGTCCTGATATTTTTTCTTCGAATATTGCTGCTACATCCTGTATTTCAAGGATAGTTTTTTGCGACAGTAAATTCTCATCGCTCTTAAATAACTGACATTGTTTGCGACTGATTTGCATAAAATCCTCAAACCCCGATCAACGTAACAATACATATACTAATGCCATCTAATGGGTAGTGTCAGATCGAGGCCCACGAAATTCATCAAGGCAATAAAAAAGAGAAAAAAAACTAGTTTTTTATGCTTGTTATTAGCTGCAACTTTAAGCATCATACACGGAAGGTGACAGTACGATTTGGCTTGGTCCCCCAACCCCTCCGCCAATTTTTTTTGGGAGAACACCCTGGGAGAGGCCGTCAGGGACCTCTTTTTTCCTTCCACCAACCTCACGAGAGAACTTGTGCGTCGACGAATATTTAGAGTGCCTTTATGTTACACAAGCACTATACATTTACAAACATCCGGGACTTGAATCCAGGCTTTACGGTATAACAGTCAACACCACTAACCCCTATAACATCCAGGCGGTAAAAAAAAAATTTCTTCATTAGAGTAATTAACACACATGTAAATAAAAAATGTTGAAAATAATTAAATTTTAAAAGCTTTCCTCACAGGTTTGGCTTTCAGTAATGTTGATTCTGTAACAGAGAATTTTATTGTCACTGTTTTTATGTGTCTTCTATTCTTTTCCTTTATAATTAAAATTAAGATTTAAGAATCTTTTTGTTATTTGAGAGAATAGCAAATACAGTAATACACCGAACTTTCGCGATAGGTGGGATTGAGCGATAACAGTTGTTGAATTTGCGTAAGTCGGGGTATAATTTCCTATATAAATACATATAAATTATTTTAAGTTGGTAGCGGAGACGAAAGAAAATAATTTAGAACAAATAGTGAGGAAAGTAAATAAAAGGACGAATCGACGAGCATCGTGTACTCCAAATTCACGTAAATCAGGGGAGCGTAAGTCGAGATATTACTGCACTAGGAATGAGGAGGAGCAGATTAGAGCCCATTTTCGAAATCGAGTTTGTAGAATAATGAGTGCTTCATGCTTTATTTAAAAAAATTATTACTCTTATATTTGTAATAATGTTAAATATTTCTCTTCAATAACAAACCTGCTAATTAACACATTCAATTTCATTTCTTATATGTTTAAAATAACACTCTGTTTAAACAAACTGTCTGAATGGGAACTACAACTCAATAAAATGAATTCTGTCGTTCAAATACCATTAAAAAGCGGTACTTATTTTTAAGGTTTAAATTCAGAGTTGGAAATCATTTAAGTTCATTTGTAGAAGGATATATTTAAGTGCAAATTTATTTTAGGTTTATCATTGTGAATCAAAATAAACTATTGATTTCAAAGTATATTTCTTTGCTACTGATTTTAAAATATATAGCGACCGCGCTAGCTCAATGGTCATAGACGAGAGGCTGGTACACGTTAAATCTGTTGTGGTTCAATGTATTCACGATCAGTGCATTAGTGCAATGTATTCAATGCAAAAAAAAAAAAAAAAATGAGGGCCCTATCGTGGTTGTATTTTATAAAGTAAAAAAATAAAAGTTATGAATATTTTAAATATACTAAGCTACAATTTTTATTTACTATCTTTTCCTTTGCGTTGTTTGCTCTTAAACTCACCACAGGGTTTCTTTTTTTATTTTTATCCATAATTTTAGTTTTTTAGAATTTATCCAATATAATTCGTATGTACTGGAGTACATACTGACGTTTAAAGGAAGCAGAAACGTAATCCTACTCTACGAAACGTCGTTGGGGGATCCCTAGCTATTTAATTATTTATTCGGGAGGATGAAACTCATCCACCAGAAGACTTCGAGCTACTAAATGATTCACTGAGATAGACAGGAAATGATACAAAAGATATACATGAACAAGAAAATACAATACACAATATTATTATAATTATTAAGAAAAATCTCTGTGCAAAAAAGCAAAGGAGGGAGGGGGGGGCAAAATTATATCAGTTGTTGTTGACCTGTCCATGATGTGCAGATTCATAAAAATGAAGCTTTATCAGAGAAGATAAAATCTTCTAGGTCTTCTGGACTGATCTTGAAAAGCCTGGCTTGAATTGTTGGGCAGTTGAGGATATGTTGGTAGACAATTGAACATTAGGGAATGATTTGTGTAACTTCTTTGTCCGTCAATAATTATATCAGTGTATTACATATACGGGAAGATTGCGAAACATTGAAACAGGAACTTACTTATTATGGATCATATTGTTAATAAAAATAGAATATAACTCGAAGGAATTGCTCCTTGTGTAGGTTTTTTAAGATGTAATAATCAATGTAGTAAGATTTTTCATTGAGCTTGAAATTTATTTTCAAAAACAACAGTTTATAGAAAAATGAAAACATTGAAAATAACAAATTTTTTAATAGATAGTTCGCAACACTGAGCAAACAACGAAAAAAATTTATAGGAATTCCCTACAAATTTGAAATTACTTTCAACTGAGTTGCGTTGATTATAGTTATGTTTTTTTTTTCAACCTTTTATATTTATATCTTAAATTTGGGAGAAATTATTGCAAATTTATCTTGATTGATGGTCGGGTCCAAAGGTATGCCTGAGCTTGAAAGCCCGTTGCATGGCACAGCCTAGCCCATCAATAGCTACGCCAATGTTACAATGGTGGGCAGTTAGGGGGTGGGGATGTCTTCGTCACTCGATCTTGGTTCAAAATTACCAGGTTCGTCGCCAATAGTTTCGCGTTACTTTAGAGCAGGGGTACTCAACGTTTTTTCCCATCGGACCATATACATATGACAAGCATTTCACTCAGGCCGCAACATGAGTATAATGGGGAAAAAAACACACTATAAGACTAAAGCAACATTGCACCGAGCAAAATTGATTAAAATATTAGAACTAATTTTTGACTTTTATTTAAATACTATATTAATATTTTTATCAAACACACAACTACTATATTAACATCTCTATTAAACACACAACTATACTAACATCTCTATCAAACACACAGCTATACTAACATCTCTATCAAACACACAACTATACTAACATTTCTATCAAACACACGAAAAATATTTACTTTTATGCATTTTTTGCCGAGTTATATGGGATAGTTTCAATTTCCTTTCATCCATGCTTGCATTCTACTATCAAAAAGGGTAAATTGATTGCAAAATTGATTGATATGATTGCGCAATTGATAGATTTTCCGGCTAAATTTTTAGTACAGCAAAATCAGGCGTATAACGCGCACACCTATATTTCCAAGCTACATTTTTTAATTTTTAGGTATATATGCCGTATAACGCACATCTCCCTTTTTTATGAAGAAATCTGAAATGTTAGTATACATGCTCTCATATGTTTTGAAGTAATTTATTCGAGGTATTATTCTAGACCTTTGAAATTGTGGTTCCTCCACCTTCGAATTATCGATAGTCGATTTTACCTTATAAAAATAATCAAATCTTTGTCATTCTTCATTATCAAATCTTCATTATCTTAACTCTCAGGACAGCCAATCAGAGAGGTATCTCACCCCATGTCACATCAATCAGCAAGTTGCATATGCACTTCATTTCTTCCAACTCGAAAGCTACTTCTTTTTCCGCCGAAACCTCAGGAGTGCGACTGCTGTCTCCGCCCACCTGCGTACTCCCGCCGACCAATCAGGAATCAGCCTTTCCACCTGAATAAATTTCTTCTCCCAGGAAGGGGACAAACCACATCTCAGACCACTAACACCTTAGATAGGGGATGGAGGATCTATTCAGATCCGTATCCCGTGACGTAAATGCAAACGTAAATCTTTGTCTACTAACCCACAACATGATATACCTTTATTTACAGCTCTTACTGCGAAACGAAACAAGGAGAGATAGAATCTTTCTCCTCCCCATAAAGTGTCCATGAAATTGCATTTCTAATGCTACAACCCCAAATCAGAGCAGACGCACAAGAAAAGAAATGCTGTTTTTTTCTTCTTCTTGTTTTTTCTGCCGATATATAGAGTAGCCATTCTGGGACATATCAGCACTGGACCGTAACTGCGAGCTTTGATGTATCCGAAATGGTTAATCCTCTATAGCGATATAAGAGAGAGATTTGTGTGTGTGACTTTTTCTCTTTCTTATTTTTTTTTTCCTTTTAAGCGTGACCTTTTTAAGTCTATTTGTTTCCACTGACCATGGCTTTCGCTTTTGTGTAACTAAGTGCTACTGGAAATAGGAGATCAACTCTCTTTCTTTCTAATATATGCTTGAAAGATTAAATTCGAAAATTCGATCAGATATTGTTTGCAGATATGGAACGCATTTCAACAATCTTCCTCGTCAATTTTAATCTTTTGAATGTTCCATTTTTAAATCTATTCAGAATGGAAAAAATCAAAATGTATAATATTTTTGAAAATTACTCAGCTTTGTTCTGCTAAACTTGCATTTTATGAGCCGTGGGCTGATAGCGACGTAAAAGTCAATAAAAATATTTGATGTATTTTAATATTATTTTACAATATCAAGTACCGTATTTACTCGAATCTAAGCAGCACTATTTTTCCAGTATTAATGCTACTGAAAATCGGGTGCGGCTCAGAATCGAATGCAAAACATTTGTTGGATGGGCAAATGTGAATTTCCATCCCTTTTAAAAGGGAAAATGTAACCGTCCCAGTCTGGTCACCTGCATCAATGACTTATCCCATTTTACAGTTTATCTGCAGTATTCTGTTTATCCTATACATCGTTGTCTGCTTGTATTTAGGAATTTAAAAAAAAAAAAAAACGCTTTCTTTTAATCACCTAAACATCAAAGATATTGTTAATAGCACCAAGACGAGTTCACTATGATGCAAGCATGAAAAGGGAGGCAATTTTATATGCAGAAGAAAACGAAAACAGAGAAACGGCTCTGAAAATTTGATACGGATGAAACAAATATAACTCGATGGCGTAAGCAAAATCACATAATTTTTGCTTGTAAATGTTCAACAGTCTTTATATATAATAATTCTTATACATTTTTCTATAAAACATTCTTGCAAGAAAATGTCGCGAAACAAATGTATTGGATGGCACGGAAGACTACACAGTGTGGGAAAATGACGACGCCGGCACCCCTTTTCCAGAGTCAGCAGTGACAATGGGAGTGACGAATCATTTTCAAAACATGGTATTGACGGTTAGAGTAATTTAGGTTCATGTAGTATTTGAAAGTTTTTAATACTGGTAAAATATATTTATTATTCATTTCTTATAATTTCTTATTAAATTTTTTTACGCATCTGAAGTATCGGATTGTTGGTGAACCTTTTACGCACAATTTTTATATTTTTTCTCAAAACAAATAGAGAATTGGGAATGCGGCTTAGAATCAATGACGATATTTTCTCACAAAAGCATTTTGTGAATTTGGGGTCTGGCTTAGAGGTACTCATAAATAATATGTACATTAAAAAAAAGTTCTGTGCAATAATTATGCAAAAACAAAAACCTTTTAGCTACTTAAAAAATATGGATACAATTTGAAAATGTTTTTAAAAAATTTTTTTTTAAATCTCACAAATCAAATTTTTATGTTAACTTTCCAAAAAGTTAATTCTTTTTTTAATATAACATTAAAAATATATTTTATAATGTTAGTTTATGCGTGATTGAATTTACTTTTTTGATGCTTTGATTACATGTGACAACTCACTATGCGATTATGTTTTCTTTGTAAGATTAATATATCGTCGCCGTCAGCTGTCTTATGAAAAATGTTAAACACAAAAATATGCCCCGGAATGACGTCAAACCGACGTTTGAAGTGTATTTAAAAGGCTGCATCTAGTACTTTTCTGTGCTCTTCACGGTGGGAAACGCGTGTTCATGCATATTTCGATATTCGTGGTAGACATTTTGAACATTTTCCTATGTAAACACATGCAAATACCGATTTTCACCTTTCCAATTAAGGTTTTTTTTTCGTACGTCATATTTTCTCCCTGATTTTTCTCGTAAACTGTGAGTGTTACAGGGAAAGTTTTTCGGGTTTCTATTGTACTCCTATCTGTGAGAGTGTTTTGGCAGGGGTCTTCATGGGATACCTTGGATTTTTTCTG
This sequence comes from Trichonephila clavata, assembly GCA_019973975.1. NCBI lineage: Eukaryota > Metazoa > Arthropoda > Arachnida > Araneae > Nephilidae > Trichonephila > Trichonephila clavata. The sequence continues at coordinate 26,403 of BMAO01012108.1, read as the reverse complement.
TGTGCCAAATATGATACACAGGAAAAAATGGATTGTTTCAGTAGAAATGAACAGTATATTAAAATGTTGGTTCTCTTTTGAGATCGAAATATGGTATCCAGCATGTTTTTTTCTTCTGTTTGAAAAGAAGTGTTCTGAGTTGGAGTTTTATTCTTTATTAATGTGGCGAAAAAAACCATTGATTTAATAATAAAATTTGAATGATTTTTTCCCCCTGCCTTTTAATTGTCTATCTAAAAAGGCTCTAGAATAGTATAATGTCTAATATAAATTTATCTTCATCTTAAAATTCTTTGCAGTGTTTGAGATTTGGTTACTTTTCGTGGAATTATAATTAATTTCGCTGGAATGGCTTATCTTTAAAAATAAGTGGTTGATTTCATTTTCTCTTAAATAGCAAATCTATTTTAGTAATAAATTTTAAGGTTTGTATTTTATAAAAGGTTTAAATACTGTGAAATAAACGTATTACTTAAAAAAGTGCAATTATGTTGAATTAGTAACGATACTTGAGAAAAGGACTTTTGACGTTCATAAAAAGTAAAAAATGTGTATTTTAATGATCAATTGAGATTATCGATGCAAACATAATACAGAAATATACATAGAAGTCTAGATGTAGAATTAACTGGGTTTGTAAATTGCCCTCAGTTGTTGGATCACGTTTATCTTTGCAAAATCCTCCAAATTTGGAAACCTGGAAAAAGAAATTAAATTTTCGTAAAATAATTTCTTTTTTTAAATTGGGTCGTGGGTAGCCTAGTGGTTAGAGCATAGCGGATTCCAGACCGGAAGGCTTGGGTTCTATGCCCGATGCCACCAAATACCCTCCGAGTACACACGGAGTACGTGCTCGTTAAATCAGTGGGTCCGTAAATCTTGTGGGCGGTCGCAGCAGAAACCACGGGTGTAGGGGCTGGAGAATATTTCCCTCCCCTCTAGTTTCATGTCTATATTGTGGAGGTGGAGATAGGTGGTGTCGTCATCTTTCGTGTACGAATTGAACCAAATTGTACTGTCACCTGCATGGTGCTCAAAGCTGAAAAAAGCTAACGACGGGCGTACACTTAGCCCTTGTTACGATGAATTTCGTGGGCCACGATCTGACACCGGTCAGACAGGTGGCATTAGAAACAACAACAGCATATTTTTAGATTTTCTTTAAAAAAATTTTAATTTAAAATATCAATACCCTGCTTTCTTGAAACATAATAAAAGCTGAAAACTATTAGTAAAAAGCTAGTAAAATAGTTCTAAATATTAAAATTATTATTCGGCTAGAGAAAAAAATAGTAACAGTACTTTGGTTTTTTAAAATAGGTTTACTCTTTTTCCCATCTTTTATTTCTTCAGTTCTAATCATTAATTATTAGCTTTCCTTTTCCGTTTCTTTTGAAGGAACTGGTTTGCATTTATGATTGAACTTATTGTTTTAAATTATTTTCTTAGTGTTGAGTCTTACGGGTCATTTCAAAATAAAACAGAGCAGCTTATTCAAATGAATACGAATTCATAAATGAAATAAGATTTATATAAACCATTAGAAAATGTGAGGAATAACAAATGATACAGAGTTATGTGATATATTACATCGTAATGAACTCCATGTTGCTAATCGTCGAATTATTGTTAACAAAACAGTTCGTTGCCACTAGCATTCTGGTAAACTTAAGATTCGATGTTGATTAAATACTTAACTCATAGTATACTAAATTCTTTTACGTCATGTTCTTGCTGTACATTAATGCAAGTCGAAATTTCCAGAAAAACTTAGATAAGCAGGAAATTTAAATTCTAAGGCATTGAATTCGAAATAAGCGTAAAGATATTTTCCAAAATAAAATTGGAATTTGTGATTCTTTTTTTACGAATAAATTTTATTGTAGTGATCCTATTTAATGTGGCATGATTGTCTCCGACGACTATTGGGATTTTTAATCTATTTCAAACTCTTAACGGTTCCATCGAGAGGAAACTTTAGAGTTTAATTTTCCCCACTGTGATATTATTATTATTTCTTTCGCGAGGTCATATACTTAAATTATTTTTCACTTCCTTATTCCTATCTGTATTAACTAAATGGTGTAATATAACTCCTCAGTTCCTGTGTTAGCGTTCAAGTATAGAAATGAAAAAACTGGGGCCAGAGGTTACACATTATCTTTGATTGCATTAAGTGATAGCTCTGCTAGTATACCATGTCATTAGTAAATATTCTGGTGAAATCTGTTGATCGTAGAGAAAGTTCTTTATATTTTATAATATATATATATATTAGTCATGCTTTGACCACAGTGGAAAACATTTAAGAAAATTATTTAGATAAAACCAAATTTATTTCCAAAATTATAAAATTTGTTACTGAGGTTATGAAATTCAATGTGAATTTTTTTTTAAGAAAACGATACAACTGAGTTATTTTATTTACACCGTCGCAACTCCGCAACCTGACTGCAAAATTAGTTGACTTTTTCCATAGAATATTGGTGGCCTCGGTAGCCTAGTGGTTAAAGTAACGGACTTGTGATTGGAGTGTCATGAGTTCAAGCCTGTACCGCTGAAGACCCGCCGCGCAGAGAGGCCGATGTATGTTAAATCTGTCGAGACTCAAACGATCTCTCGTTGGTACTGTGTGGAATTTAGGAGAAGGAATACCAGCTCAGGTATCGACCTCGTCACTTGACCATGGTTTAAAATTACGAGGTCCGTCGCCAAAACCCTCCAGTAGCTGAATAGTGCGAAGTTAATATTCCTTCACTCCATAGAATACTGTATATTACATCCATTTAGACTCATAATCATCTTGAGATTTCGCGTAAGAATCTTGAAGAATTGATTATTGTTTATTGCTGCATATTTTTCAGTTATTTTGCTATAATTGTTCGGCAATGGCACACACACATACACATTGTACATACATCTTTTAATCATCCCCTTCAACACATTCTCCTTCCCTATAATTCGAATCCTCCTCCTGCATACGAATATTCTACTGTTAAAAGCAGTGCTATGGCTCATGAGGTATCACCATCTTCAGTGTCGTTTTTGCCTTCCCCTCATCAACAGATTCAAAATATGTCCCCTTCAATGCAGTTTTCACTTTAAGAAACAGGTAAAAAAAGGGTATGGGGTGAGATCTTGTGAGTACGGTGGATGCTCGAGCACAGTAATGCGTTCATCCGCCGAGAACTCTTTTACAGAGAGCGCAATGGGCACCGGGCGTTGTCTTGATCGAATTTTTCGATACCAGTTTTGCGCAAACTTTCATCATTTGCAAATTCTCGGTCAAAATGTTTCTTATTGTCTCCCTGTCAATGTTCGTAATATCCGACATCATCTGAACACGTAAACGTTGGTCTTTTCACAACATTTAATTAGCTTTTTTTAAAAGTTTTCATCGGTTTTTAATAACACAGGTTGACCAGAACTTTTATCACCTGCAAAAGTCCCCCTCCCCAACCTTCCAAAAATCGTTTGTGCCACTAAAAAATTTGATCACGTGAAATACAGTTATCTCTAATAACTTCTTTTAACAATTTAAAACAATTTTTTTATTTCATGAGGAAATTCAATTGTATGTTTAGCTCGTTTTTTAAGTTTAGCATGATCGCGGTGCTTCGACACGACAATTTCTTACTCAAACAAGGATTAAAAACAAACTGAATTAAGTAGATGGATATTCGTTACCAATATACGTAATAACAATCATAATAATAGTAATAGTTAAAAAGTATTTTGTATAGTATAAGGGTTTGAAAAATAAGAAAACTTTGAGAAGCTAGAATGTGGAAATAAAATAAAATTACACAGCATAAAAAATGCTCGTTATATGTATAAAAAAACGAGCACGTGCTCTTCAAGAAGTGCCCAAAAGCAACGGAATATGATTAAGATGAAACGTGATTTTGGGGCTTTAAGCAAAATTTTAAAGTACTTTCCTATTATCATCGATGTAAACTACTACTTTAAAAGCAAGATACTAAAATTTTCATGCCTCCCGTTATATTTATTGGCCTAAACTAAAAATACATAAATTTTGGAAGTGGAAAAATATTATCGATAGATCGTACGATAATCCTTTTATAGTTTGACGTTCTTGTACAGTTTTTTGTTATAATATTTTCGAACTTTTTTTGTTGTTAAAGTATGTGATTGCTATAAAATATCTCGATGGTTAAACAGATTTCTTGCTTTTCCTGGGAATCTTAGAGAAGGCACGTTATACTCTTACTTCGAAGGAATTCTGAAAATTTTTGTTTTGTTTTTCTCGAAACATATCCAAGTAAAAACCCCGTGCGGATCAAATATTTAACAGGGAATTAAATTTTAGGCCGCTTTTTCAAATTTTTAGATTTTTACTAAAATAAATCCTTATATACAAGTATTTCGTCTAAAGAAAAATTCATGTATAAACCTTTTTATTTTTTGTTATATTATTTGATGCATTAAGTTATTATAACAAATTCAAGACAAGAATTACAAGAAATATTATATATTTCTTTCATTTTAACATTGTGTCAATCACATTCGGTAATGCTTTCTGGAATGGTGTTTATGTAATTCTATTCAATTAATACAGTCGGTGCTAAATGTTACTATTTTTTCTACAATTTATTCCAGCTTTATCACAATTAAAGCATTGGTGACCGGGCATGATGTGAAAACCACAACACACCTTATGAAAACCATAACACACCTTCTGTTGAAAAATAATAGAATAATATCAAGAGTGTTATTTCACTAACGCCAAAATGGTTACAGATAAATTAAACACATTTATCTCCAAACATATATTAAAATATTTCGAATAATTATAATAAATTACAACACCAATAAATAATAGGAATAAAAGTTAGATGGAATTTAAATTACGAGGATTAACCAATAGTTTCATACAGTGGCGTAACGTACACCTCCGCACCGCGGGGAAGCACAGGGTTCTAAGGGGCCCAAAGCCTGACTGACACCAAGTATATAAGGTTTTGCAATTTTTTGTAAGATCTGGCTTGGGACCCCAAACTTGATTTTGCCCTGATGTTATCCGTTACGCCATTGGCTCCATATCAGTGTTCACCGCTTATTTGTTTATATATTTGTTGAAGACTTGTCCTTAAAAAAGAATATTGATCTGATACAGTGAAAATCATTTAACGCAAAGCTGAAGGGACAGAAATATTATTTCGTGTTAAAGGATATTTCAAAGAAATATGTATATTCAACATAATTAAAATTATTAGAGTACTTTTCATTCACGTAGATTTGTTTATATGAATGTATTTAATAAAAATCAATGAAGCAAAAACATTTACGAGAACGTAATAAAATTTAATACAACAAACAAAACATTTATCTAGTTTTTGGAAAATATTCTGATAGATTTTTTTGCCTTGCCTTTTTTAGCATGAAATTGTCAACAAATTGTTCGATGTCGTCCATTTTGTTATTCATTTCATTAATGGAATGTGCGTCTAAATAACGGTGCATATTTTTCATGATGTTCCTCATTTCGAATGTCGTGGGAACAGGAGTTAAATTATTCATATAATTTAGTCGTCGGAGTCTGCATCAATGATATTTTTTGAACAAACTCCAAAATGCCTTTGTCAGCCACAATTAGGGCTGTACGCACATTATCATCATCTCCTGCAAACGAATTCATCCAGTGACATAGTAAAACAGTAAAAGAAAAAAAAGAAACTTTCTCAAACATTTTATTAAGTGTCATCTCAGTTACAATACCCAGAAGGAAAATCTTTTCGTGTTAAGAGATTTTCGTTTCGTCTTAAGAGAAAAACAGCATGAAATACATAGCAGCAGTTTGCCTGGACTGTTGTATCATTTCCTGTTAACCGATATTTCGTCAAAACGTTTTTGCCTTAAACGTATTTTACTGTGTATTTAGTTAAAAAAGACTTTAAACACGCTTTATTCCATGTGTTACCAAGAACTAATAACCAATATCTCAATGATATGAAATGAATGAATTAAAGTACTGCACCACACAAACACATTTTAATTCGCATGATCTTGAACACCTGTGACAAAACACACACTTTTTCGCATGCTGTGAGTGGCAACATCTTGAAGAAAGAAAATTATTTATTGCGTTCATGGCAACGGCCACTCTTCGAAAATGGTTGAATAAATTGAGTTATTGATTAGTCTTTGAAGAATGAATATTCTTTGATTTTGTGTGGCGTTCCCGTCCCCGAGTTATAGTATCGAAAAAATAATAAATTATTTGTAAAATCTCTCTTTTTTTCCCCAATTTTTTACAACCAAAATCATTGTCAACATTTGAAGTATGATTGATGCAACGAGATTGGAAATTATATTTCCGATATTTTTGATTTGTTTGATATTCTATGATATACTTTGAATTAAATGCCTCATAAAATCACGCATGCGTTTTTATTTTTAAACATAAATATATATTGGAAATATTCTGAAAATTGTGAATTGTAATGGGGGATGCTAAATCTTAAAATCTGTTTTTATATTTAATTATACTGGAATTCAACTGCATTCTTGTATCTTATTTACCTTAAAATCGAAATATTTTTAGGTAAGTCTTTACTTAAAAATATTTAATCTTTAGGTACAAAGACCTTCGTCATTTTATTTTGTACAACGATGAAAAAAACATGCTAATTATTTTTAGCGAAACCTTGAAGTTTGTGTAAGGCTTTCCTGTGTTTTTTTTAAAAATCTTTACAGATAAAAGGAAATTTCAATTATTTTATTGACCCATAGAAAGCAACTGTCACTCCAGAATATTTCATGTTTATACCGCTTGTTTTATGGGCATATTGTGAAATTCTTCTTCTTTTTTTTTTTTTTGAATTTGTAATCCTGAGAAAGGAAACATGAAGAAAGAAAGAAAAGGAAACATGTAACACAAAGATTTTGAAAGTTCTCTTACCTTTTAAAATATCTTTTTTCAAGAAACTATTTTTTGTTAAAACGAATGACTTGCAATCAGGTTGAAACAGAACAAAATGTTTTTAAGTGTTGCCAATCGATGCATGAAAGTTGTTCATCTTTTGTAAAGATTTCCTTTCTTCTGTTCGGTCCTTGTCCAAAAACGTACACTTCTTTTCAACCCTAATAGGTAACCGAGCAGAAAGATATCTTACTTGAAAATTTTTTAATAGAATTTAAAAAAAAGGTTTTTGAGAATAATTAAATCATTAAATTACTATTGTAAGTGTTTTTTAATGCTCCGTAATGACTTTTAAAAATAAATTTATGTTTTTATAATCGCACTTGACACATTTTTAAAGCTTTCTTTTTGTTGTTGCTTTTAATACTAATGTATTGAATCTTCTTAACTGTTCTTTGATTACTTTATACTTTTATTTTTTAAATAACAGATATTTTTCATTTCTCATTCTGTATAGCAAGGTTACGCAAATGATTTGCAGTGGCTTGTTTATAATGAAAACTTAAATTTCATTGATATGATGGAACGACACAAAATAAGAGAAAGTTTACGTTCTTTCCATATTTGCATATTTCCTTCTGTTTTCACGTAGTTGTTTGTTTTACTGATCGGCAAAACAATATTTGCTTTCTATTTAAATATCATTGATGTAGGTCCGATTTCTTTCCTTTAAAATACTTTGTGTGTGTGTGAAATAATGAACGCTTGTTGTGAGACGTTTGAGAATATTAATGATAGCGTGAGAGTAAGAGCGTCACAGTTATAAATTACAGTATATATAATACATTTGCATTGAAGTTGTTCATAATATTGAGTATTTCATTAGAGTTCAGAATATGTTATATGTGAGGGAGGAGGCAACACAACTGTTCTCTTTGATGTCTTGGGTTAAGGGTGGTTTCTTTCTGACACCTCGAATTCCACTCGGTGTTTCCTTCTTTTAAGTGTCCAGTCATTGGGTTTTCTCACGGGCATTCCGGTGCCATGTCAGATGACAAGACCCCCTAATATTTAGGGGTGCACATGTGAATAGGAACAGTGTTATCTCTTCCCCCAAAAGAAGCCGATTTTTCAAATGTGTGACGTAAAAACGTCATATCGTGGATGTTAACCCTTTTGCGACTCAAGAAAACACCCCTCCCCCTTTTAAATTTGGCGATATGTCCTATTTAATTATAACCTTATCTGTGCATTTTTTATACTGAATGTCAAAATAGAACGTATACCGAACACAATTACGTAAACCGTATCTCTAATGGGGGAAAAACCTATCAAATCAAGTAGAAATCAAGTAGAAAATTATGAATCATAATTACCCCGCCTCCTTGCCACCTCCTCTCAACCAATCAAGAGAGCCTCTCTCATAAAGGCCTATCCACTATCAGGCCACATTTGCTACCCACATATGGGATGGAGGAACCCTTCGCTTCCATTTCCCAACGACATTCAGCTGCAAAATCATGAAACATATGGTGACTGTATTCGTATCCTTTCAGTTAATTGTGTCTTGTAGTAATATATTACTGTGTTTTCTCACAAGTTTTATGATATTTAAATAGTGTAATTTTGAGCAATAATGAAGTGTATTTCAACAAATGAAAACAATGCCTGATATAAACTACACATCCATCCAGATTGAATTGACACATTGCTTCAAAGAAAAAAAATTAACTGCGCATTGTGTTGCGATTTTTCTTATGATTTTTCTTAAACTTGCACATGAACAAACTAAAATAAACAGGTCTTGAAGGGTTAAACTACCTTAAAAGTGCCGCTTGGTATAGTGTGGATGTTTAGGGGATACGAGATTCAAAATGCTAAAATCTGGTTATGTTTGAAAACTTGAACATGCTTTAATATCTTCGAAAAAAATTGTTTTCAAAAATATGCTAAGACTTTTTTTTATTTTTTCCCCAAATAAAATTTGTTTGTGATTTAAAACTTTAAATAATGAATCAAAAGATTGTAGCCTGTAGATGTTTGCTGAGAGATATTAAAAATACAAACTATAGTTCTTAAAATTTTGTTTATTAACGGGGAAAAAAAATAGCCAGGGGCATTTTTAATAGAAAAAAAAGATTCACTTTTTGTGGAAAGAAAACATCGTCGAAACAGAAAGAGTCATTGATACATATCGAGTCTCTACGTGCAAAAAAATAAGACAAAAAGGAGTCATTGAATAGTTTTGGTTATTTGATAGGTAATTGTTTAGAGTATTTCTTTCCTTTCCTCTTCTACTTTTTTTTTTTTTTTTTACCAAAACGTTCTTTTGCAAATTCGGCTATTTTTGTTTCCAGCGTCCCTTTCTTTAAAGGACACATCAGCTATCGATCGTATCATCTATTATAAATTTCAAAAGCTCGTTGTCAGATTTAGAGGAGAGGCTTTTAAACTCCCCCTCCTCCTCAAATCTTTGTTCCAACAAAATGAAAGTCACGGTCCTCTCTCGTGGATTCATTCCGTGTACATAGGACATGATTGTATGGGACATTAAAAAATAATTTAATAAAAAAAGAGTGGAAAATGTACTCGTGAAATGGTTAATATAATATTTTGAAATAAGTTTAAAGTATGTGAGAGAGTTTGTCGTAAATAGTTTTTGAAAAGGATAAAAAAACCAGAGATTGAGATAACATGCAAGCCCTTTTGATTACAAAATATTAACAGATATAGGAGCATTACCAACTAGATAGTACAATGAATATATATTTTTAAAAAAACTCACCTATGAATATAATTCAACATTTAGAACTAAGTTATTTAAGTTGCTAGTGCATTAAGCCTAATCTTAGGCTTAAGAAAAAACACGTCTATAACAGAATAATGATACGCGCACAAATTAAAAGAGTCCAAAATTAAAATAGAAAATAATAGTGTGCGAAGCAATTACAATACATTTAATGTTTAAAAGTTTAAGCAATGGTTAAGTTAAAAAAGGTATACATACAACGAGAGATGGTCGTTGTCTTTAGACTGTCTTCGTTTAATGTTGAAGAAAAGACTTGACTTTAGAATATATTTCAGATATAAAAAAACTGAAATAACTATATTATATTCTGACTTCTCTATCCTATAGATAGCAGCATATTTTATCATCCATTTTCATCTAAGTTGATCCATTTTTTTTCTGGTTTAAAACTTGTTTCGCATTTTTCTTAATCCTATATCGAATCTGATTGAACTATCTTTTTACATATTAAAATGAAGAATCGGATATTTATGGAATATTTTAAATTTTTAAAACCACAATATTGTGAATAGATGCTTGAATTATAATAATGCAAATTTTTATGAAAATGGAGACACACACACATTTCTTCGTCTGAAAATGTACTCCGCGTTTAGTTCAGCTTGTTGTATATTGTGTGAAGATATCAACACTGTACTAGGAAATACACATTCTTATGAGATCAAAAAAGAAGATATGTAAGATTAGTTTTTTTCAAAAAGCAATTAACAAGTTGATTTCTTTTTCTCACTGAATTTCACTGATTCCGTGTAACTACAACCGACCAGCCCGACGTTAACTTTAAGCAACTTTTAGAATAATGTAAAAATTCGAAAAAGAAAGGTTTCAATTTTGATATCATTTTCGCTACTTGAACAAAACTTATAACAGTGAGCTCCGTCACCAATTACTCATTGTGTATTCTGATGAGATTTCGATTTTTAAAAAGGACAAAATTTAACTGGTTTTATCAGCTCCTACAGAAAGAAAACAATGTATAATTTATTATGATTTTCTTCAATTACGTCAATTCAAATTTCCAGATTTCGATGACCGCTTCCAATATTCACTTTGAAAACCTAATTACGTATTCTTCATGTAATCCAATGGAATATTATTCTTCTATTTCGAAACCTGTATGATCTATTCTAGCGGTGTGATGTAACAGGGTGTGAGGTGGTTCAACTTGCTTTTCTCTGCGTTGAAAAAGTCTGGAAATACGCGAAGGTGAACAACAATCAAATCGTGTTTTGTTCGTGAATCACTTTCCGCATTGAATTCTCTAAACCGTGGATTTTTCCTCCTACGATTTCAAATGAGCGGAAACTATACGTTCCTTTTCTTCTTCATAAATTGTGTGAACAGTAGAAGTTATTCAACTATGGTTTAAGACTTGCTTACGAGTACTGTGGAATGAAAGAATGAAATTTTATCAGAGATTTAAAACACAAAATGCCTTGCGAATAGTAGAGTTTGATTCTTGTGGAAATTGTAAAAACAGAGAAGAAACAGTGTCTGGTTTTTATTTAAACCTTTTGATGTTCAATACCTGAAGGCGCGAGATAATTTCAAAAATTTAATTAACGTGAAATCAGGGAATAAACAACTCAGTGCATTCAATACTAAAAACGCACGTGAAATTGTTCTATTAAAATTGATTACACTAATCGTTTGCGCAATGAAATTTTATTAAAAATATTCAAAAAAGTTAAGTTACTCTAGTTATTCTACAATTCGTTGGTTGTAGTTTTTTGACGTTTGATTGTCAGTTTTGACTTATAATAACCTATTTATATAAAAATATTTAAAAAAATATTTTTAACAATCGAACTTTGAAAGAGAAACTCTTACTTTTGCGTAATATTTGTTGTACTCGTTCCATATTTTTGGTTGTGTTCTTCTACACAATTGCAACGTAACCACAAGCAAAATTTTAATTACTATTTAAATACAGTTTATTTTTAATAAGAAGCCTACATAAGGACTTAATTATTTTAGTAAATGTGAGTGTAAAATATGTGTTAAATAAATCATATTTTTCTCATAAGCTCATATGGTCAGGAAATTTTGATATTATAGCTCGGATAAAAGATTGTGGTATTTATATGGATATTAAAAATGTAAGATATATATCGGAATCTATAAAATTATTGAAAATTATTATTTTTATTTTTCGTTGAGTTTGCAGTTTAAATGCAGTCCAATTTCGTGTTGGAAATAATAATTTACTTAATTACTTTACTAATTAAAATAGGAGCTTGATATATTTTTTCTTTTAGATATTACACAGGAATTTCATTATGTTTGATTAATCTTCTAAATGATATTAAATCCAATTGTGAGTAATAAAAATAATACTGGTAATTAATATTATTAAGAAAAATATTATTTTTCCATAATGGTTGAGTCTTAATAAATGGTATTAGAAAAAGGTTTTTTGGTTATTTTTAAAAATTAACTAATAATTTGTTTTCTAAATTTTCTGTAGCCACGTTAGTATAGTTTGTTCTATAAAGTTTTAAATAATATGGTTCAAATGTAATGTTTATTAAACTAAAACAGAAGCAAATTGAACCCATATCAGTTACTACAGATACTCTCCCTACTTCCGAATGGGTTTTATCCAGAAGTATATATTCATAATTCTTTAGCCAAACTATTTGTATTAAGAATTAAAGAACTGATAATTTTTTTAAAACTGAAAGGTTTTTTAAGCGAATTATATTTCACTCAAAATATTTTTTATGTACAGTTATAAAAATTTTATATATATAATTTGAATTCACACTCAGTAATTGCGATTTTTTCGCACAAATTTTAAAATTTTTGTTTTGTGTTTTTAGTTTGTAACCTCCAAGTGCTCGTATGTGGAAGGTTCGTAACAGGAGAGAGCACCAGTATTTAATATACATGATGTAAAAAAAAAGGAAAATTTTGTAAAAAATTCTGATTATTTTTAGTTTATAAACACTGACGAAAAATCAAATACATAATTTCTAAAAAATGGAATTATCTCGAGATAAATCTCCCGAAATCTGTTTCCACAATTATTCGTTCCACCCTGTAGACTTTCTATTGTTAATGACTTATTTTTCGGGTCAAGGCTAATGTATAGTTTTAAATTAATCCTCTTTACTGATAATAAGTTCACCCTCAAAAATCACCACATTATCTCTTAGATTGCAGTTGGGCTCAAAAGATATAGAAACTAAATATAACTGAAACTTTGGCGCTGAAAAATTAAGCATTTAATTAGTTCTTAGCACTGAAAAGCGTGATTTCATTGGGTACAGAATGTTACGTAAGAAGAAACTAGTGTGATTCTGACCTTTTAGTTTGATACAGAATGAAGCTAGAAATTTTGGATGAAACTTGGTTAACCAGTTCTTATGTTATAAAGATTAAAATTTTAAGATGATTATTTAAATGTTTACATTATTTTTACCTTTCATCATCAAATTTTGTGCAAAATATTTTTTTTAATCGATGGGCTTAGAAAATTTCCCTTTTTGCGAACTATCTCTAAAAGCATATGGGTATAAAGGTAACTTAAGATCAGTAAGGGGACATAATACGATTTATAATTTTTTTTTAATTTAACGATTTTCATTATTCTTTTGGTTGCCTCCTATGTGTGTATGTATGATGTAAAACAGATTTTGGGCTCAAAACTTCATAAAAAGCTAACCATTTAATTTTTTTAAGGGAAAAACTTGAAACTCCCTTATGAAGTAATTTTAAAATGCTATTCCTCCTGCAAAAATTGATGTAAATATATGAAATTTGATTTACGAGTACGTCAGACTATGTATAGCAAAAATTTGGTATGAGTTTTGTGATAACAGGATTGGTATTCCTTCAATACTTCTTTTATGGGTGCTTATTGAAAATTCTTTAAAAAATGTGTAAATTCTAAATTCAATTATTTTTTAAAAAGAAGTATTGCTTTGATTGAAAAATGCATACCAACTTTCATTTCATGTACTATTAGCAACAAGTGAAAAATTTTCAAGTATTACGCACAATAGAAAAAAAGCATTAGAAATTTAAATGAAGGCAAACTAGTTATTTTATCTTTCCGAGATAAGTCGCTTTAAAGTTTTGATTTGCCATTGGGATGAGAATAAAAACAAACGTAAGAGCTATGACAACTCTGCGTTTTTTAAACTTTGAGCTTTCAAATTTTGTTAGTTAGTAGAAAAGTATATAAAAAATGATTTAGGCTAAAAAAATTACGTTTGATTTTTTTGACCGATTTTTGTCAATTGAATCGTATTGTGTTCCCTTAATTTTACAGAAGTTATATTAGATTAATATTAATATGGAAATTTCCATGTGTTATTCATGGTATTCTTAAAATATTAATGGTTAAAAGGTAGACAGATCATTTTCCTTGAAAAAAAAATGTTTAAATATCCTAATATCCCAGCAATAGAGAATATAAGATAATAAACAGCATTAAACTGTAAAAGCAAAACTTGTTTGAAATTTAATTCGAATTTATTTTTTACTACTACAACCATTCCATCCTTCATTTTTTGTTTGCTTACATATAACTTAAATATGTAAAAAGCTCAATTTTCAAGGTTTAAATAGTGACTTAAAAGTACTTATTAATTTTTAAATTGTTCAAAATCATGCGAAATCATCTTCCTTGATTTCAGAGATTTTTCCAGATTTAAGAAAAAAAAGGAACAGTTTATATGAAAATATTAAGTAAAATGCAATTATTTGAACTTAAAGGTATACTTCTAATACATTTTATTTTAAAAGCTTGCCATGAACCATTGAATCTAAAAGTTCTCTAGAATACAATGGGGTTGAGGGCTCTCTAAATTCATGTAGTGTCATAGTCACATGATAAGTAACAATCACATGTCTCCGATCAATCAGTTCATAAATTCATGTGATGTCATAGTCACGTGATAAATGTAATTACGTGTTTCAAGCCAATCAATTCAAGTGCTCCGCTGTTGCCAACTTTTGCTTTTAAAATAAACTTTCTTTAAAAAGGGTAGGTAAAAGGTTTTCCTTGTATTAGTGGACAAAATTAACGCACATAGGTAAGCAAAAATGCACTTGGTTTAAAAGAACACACGTAATGTAAGAGTTTTTTTTTTAATTTCGAAAAACTTTTGTTGAATCTTTATATTGTAACATCTTTACCAAATTATCAAAAATCTGAAATTGTGTATTTATTCAGCAATAAGTACAAATCTAATGCCAGTTTTGAATGTCACGTGATTGCATTTATCATGTGACCTTCATGAATGTAGCCCATTGGTGCAGCTTAAGTAATACGTGCAAAGTAAATAATAATTCTAGAAAATAATTAAAAATGATAATATGATAATTATACAAGTATATTATACGATTTAAAAAACAACACAAAACTGCGTTTAAAATGTGGAAATGTGGATAAAAATTTTCTATTTTCAGAATGTCAACTGTCCATTTAAAGATAACCCGGTTTGCAGAATATCAACTTCATTAAAAATAATATGGTTTTAAACAAGAATGGCCAACCCGCTGTCCGAGGGCAGCAAGCGATCTGCCTTGAAATATTGCGAGGCCCGCGAGATTCATAATAGCGTCCAACATTGTCCATTGATGTAAGAATTAAAACTTTTAAAAACTCGTATATCATTTACATCAAATACTCAAAAGAAATAAGCAAACTTCTGCTACTTTTGAGAGTCGTTTCACTGTTTTAAACAAATACAAAATATAAAATTAAATATATCGATGTCAACGTCTTTTCATGTCAACGTCGAATCGGCCTAAAAAAAATCTCCAATTGCAAATGATTGACTTACAATGTGATAAATTTAAACACATTTTTGAAACATCAGAATCAAAAATATATTTTTATATTTTATAATACTTGTGTCACAAAAGAAAACTTTTCCGATTTGAGAGATCTGGCATAAAAAGTTTTGAGTGCTTTTAAATCAACTTAAACCTACAAATCGGATTTTTTTTTTTTTGAAAATGAAATTTTTTAAACATAATTGCAATCAAATCTAACGGACGAAAACCTGCAACATGTATCACAATGTGCAAATACACACATTGAGATCGCCATGTAAGAACTAAGTGAAAGAATTGAGATACAAATATCTCACTAATTAATAAATTATACATTATTTGATCATTGTATTATTATTATTATATTTGCATTATTATTATTATTATAGTTTGCATACATACAAAATAATGATAATAATAATAATAATTCATTCTGTTTTAAATTTTCACTCCAATAAATTTTTGTAATGGGTTCAAATCTAATGTAAAGATATATATTTTTGTATGCGACCCGCAGGATTATAATGTTCTTCCGAAATGAGTTGGCCACCCATGGTTTTGAGAATTTCACTTAAATTGCTATCCAAATCGTGAGTCTAGTATTCTCATCTAACCAAGCAACGCCGGATGAAATAAGTTAAGGTTGCTGCTTGTTATATGGATTTGAAATTCTCACATAACATAATATAGAAGAAGGAAATGGGGAACAAATTACTTCTCATTATTTATCTGACTATGATATGTATGCAATTAAAGCATTACAGTGCATTAGAATAATTAAAAAATCTTACAAAATAATTCTGAAAATTTAGAGTTTTTATGAACTCATTGAAGTTGATACAAAAGATTAAAGTGTTCATCTGAAAAGAGATCGTGCAAAATGATCGTTAAAAGAATACTTGCTAAAATATTCCAAAAATATATCCTGTGGGAAAATAAATAATAAAAATTCACAATCCAGCCGTTAATTAAAACTGTTCGAATTATTTGAAGAAAACACATTCTCAAAATTAATACAAGAGCGGGAGGATTAAATTCCGTTCCATCCTCAACCTGCTGATGGCTGTGTGATTTTGCTCATTTTTGTAACGAGGGCCCTAGAGGTTCCTAATTGCCTCTATTAAAGGTACATGCACTTCGTAGTTCCGTGGGGAGGTTTATAAGCTCTTTTTAGCACAAAAATGGAATAAATTTAAAAGAGTATTTAAATTACCTTCCTTTTGTCCAAGAATATATGAAATATCCCAACACTATTTTTTTCCTTTGCAGTTGTGTAAGTCTGCGAATTAAACATGCTATCGAAAAATTCATTAGATTTCTATTAGTTTATAGAATGTATGTTGAAATTTATTTGCATTTTTAATGTTAAGATTCTTGCCTGAAAAGAGCAATAAAGTGAGAGGGACGGTTCTAAATAGACATTTATGGTATTTGCAACTAATGAATCGCTTTAATGTAGATAAAATTACATTTTTCGAACAAATTTTTGGGAATTCTGCACAAAATAAATTAGTTTAATCATGAAGTAATTTTTTTAAATAACTGTAACGTAGATATATATGTGTGTATGTATTATTGTCGACTCTTGCTAATTCAAACTTTCGATAATACGAACCTCTCGATAATTCAAAGTATGTGCTCAGTCCCTTGAAAAACTCTTGATAATTCGAACTAAACAATACGTTTGGGTACACTCAATAATTCGAAGTAAAATCTGTGGCTGGCCAGACTGCAACGCACAATAATTCGAATTTACCTTATAAAACACATGACAATTCGAACACTCACTATCATGCACAGTCCTGTAGCAAACAGGTTAGGGATTACAAGTTTTGTGTTGTGTTGTCTCTGCGTGTCTTCCCTGTAGCGTAGCCCTTTAATGACCATCTGTCTGCTACCTCTTCTTAGTGTTTTCTGGTTTATCAGGCGAAAATACACTTTTATTGCTTTCCTTCTTCAAGTGGACAATAGACCAACCACACCTGTTGTCAGCCGTCCATATATTTCGCTTAACACGTGACCTTGCTACACATGTGTTCTGAAAGGATGGTTCACTATTGAGAAGAGATGCGTAGGATTGTGTATGAATGTACTGAATGTATTCGTTTAATATACAGGACTTTTAACTTCTGTATAATATTTATATGTACTTTTTAAAAATTACTTTAAAATAATTTTTACACATTTACAATTGTTGTTTTATTACACAGTTTCAAATTTAAATGTGTTAGAAAAAACTCTTTTCGGGTATTTTGGGAGTTTTTTTCTACTCTCTTGATAATTCGAACTCTCGATAATTCGAAGTTTTTCATTGGTCCCTCCAACTTCGAATTATCGAGAGTCGACTGTGTATTAGGTCTACCTGAACGTTCGGTCCATTTTTAGAATAAAACAAAATAATAATTTTTTCATTCTTTGAATGAAATTTGTTGAATAATATAATTGCCATGATTTATTCTGACCTTTTGCAGGCATGATGGTAATTTGTGGTCCTTTTTCATCTCTAGAGGCAAAAAATTAAGCCAATTCTTGACTGATCTTCGTTTTTAAATTTTTTGCCCCGCAAAAAAACTTTGTAAAGACATAAATAATAGAATAAATCGAAATTTTTTTTATTATCGGAGGGTGCCAGGCTCGGGAAATATGGTGGTTGTGACAGAATTTCTCAGCCTAATTCTATGAGCTTCTGACGAGCCCCCAAAGCAGCATGTGGCCTGGGATTTTCATGAAGCTGTATGTGATATCCTTCCTATTAAACATCTCGCCCCGTCCTCTTTTCAGCTATTAATTACAATATTTACATTTAGATAATGGAGTATTTCAATTCTTCAGAATATATTATTAGTGAAGGAGGAGGCAAACACATGCCTTATCGAGTGTTTCAAACGGATTGCCCTCTCCGCTCTCTTGGGGTGGTTCCTTCTTACACTTTGAGTTTCACTAGTGGTTCGGCTCGCAGGAGAGTGTTGTTTTTTCACAGCCGTTGGTTCTCGGTACGATGTCAGCTGAAAGGACCCCACAATATTTTAAGGGGAAAAAAGGGGACAGCTACGTGGGGAAGCCGATTTTGCAGGCGTGTGAGGTCGGAAAATGTTTCAATGAGTTCGAATCCTGATGGCACTGAAGACTCGCCGTATAAAGGGTTTGAAGCACGTTAAATCTTTTGTGGTTTAAAGTTCTCCCATTGGTGTGAAGTGGTAATTAGGAGAAGGGGTTGCCAACTTAGATGCCGTCCTCGTCACCTGACCAAGGTTCAAAATTACGAGGTCGGTTGCCAATAGCCCTCACGTTGCCTTAGAGAGCTGTTGTTATACTTCCTTATTCCATGGTCAGTTAGACGATTATATTTCCATTATACCTTTATATCATTCCACTGATTCCCACCATCCTTTTGGGATTTTGATTTATTTCATAGACAACACAAAGACATGTTAACAGCAAAGAACATCACATACTAACTCTACAAGGTACACATCTCTCGGGTGACTTGCAGCGCCATCTATACAATTAATATTTAATTTACAACAAGAGTGACGTTAATAAATACTCACTCAATTCGCATTGCAAAGAATGAGATACAAACAAGATATCAATCATTGGCATGGCCAAGTAATTTTAGTGCGTTTTTCACATGTTGTACTTTACAATAATGCAACTAATGAACTTTTTACCAACAAAAAGTAGTACTATACTTAAAAAAAATTAATTTTTTAAAAAAATTATTAAATTTAAATATGATTCGGCGCATCTACAGCACAAAGGCGACCAAATGCCGAAACCCCGAGGTCAATCGGTTGCTTATTGGCTGAGAAAAAGGTACGACAAAATATGGAACGAAGACGAAGACGAAATTTGCGTCCTAATAGCGCTTTTTTTACACTACGTGATAAATGCGCTAAAAACCACAATGTTTTTTTCTTATAAAAAGCAGGAAATTAACATTATATTCTATTTTCTCTCGCTAACTTTTAAGGAACAGTATATTTCATATTACTTGTGTACAAATTAATCGAAATTTTCTGGCGTAAAAATGTATTCTATATTTTTTGTCTTGCATAGTGTAATGCCAAACAAATACAGTGTATCGATGAAAAATTGTATACTTTTGGAATATTTATAAATTTTAAGAACACTGCATAATAAATAGGGAGACATTTGTTCAAAGTTTCAAACTTTTTAAAATTTGGAATGATTTTTTTCGTTCTAGAAATGTGTTCCTAGTTTAGAAATTAGGCGAAGGGAGAAAGAGAGGACAACCTAAAATCCGGAGTTAATCATTGTAAACATTTGTGAGAAAAATTCATATGCATTGCAGCTGCATTGTTCCGGTGATAAACCCATCTCATTTTACGTCCTAGTATGTTGTACGTGTTTGTTTAAAAATAATTTAAAAGCTAAAGCGTGCTGGATTGAAGGATAAATCTTGTTCCACGTCTTAAATCTTCTTACGCACGACGGTTGTTCTTTAGTCTTTCGTCCGCAATTCTTTTTGGAAATACAATAGCGTAGTAAAATTTATTGAAGGAAGGTTAGCATTATATTCGCGAAAATAAAAAGTAAGAAATATGAAAAGGATGGATCACTCCTTGCGTACGAAATCCGTGTACACATCCGTTCTTACTTTTGAGGTT
This sequence comes from Trichonephila clavata, assembly GCA_019973975.1. NCBI lineage: Eukaryota > Metazoa > Arthropoda > Arachnida > Araneae > Nephilidae > Trichonephila > Trichonephila clavata. The sequence continues at coordinate 6,293 of BMAO01012108.1, read as the reverse complement.
GTGTAAATATAATTCGTGAGGTTTCGTAGTTCTCAATGTCAATAATGATAAATTGCTTTTCCTCTTTCTTTGCTCTTTTTTATTATTATTTGAAGAAATAATTGCTTTTTATTTTGGCTATGGAGAAATTTGATCTCAACTTAATTTCTTAATAGTTTTTTAATGAATAGCTGTTATTGATGTAACGCGAATTAATCTGAATCAAACGAAATCAAACAAAGCTCCAAAAGGCGAGTAAAGGAGTTAATCCTAATTAATTTCGGTTAAGAAAAAATCAATTTTTGACTAAACTTTATTCATCTTAAAGAATTACCCTGAAAAACAGTTTTGTTATCTTTTGGGAGTTGTTTATATTAATTTGTGTGTTTTTGAAATGCTTTTTAAGAATTATTCTGTTTGCTACGCAAATAGCTGTGTTTTTTAATTTTTAATTCTTCTTTTGTATTTGCTTTTTATTTTGCGTTAATGGTATTGTCTGTTTTTTACATTCGTTAATGACTAAGATGAAGTAAGATTAATAATTATTTGCATTTATATAAGAAATTTAATTACCGTATTTACTCGAATGAGAGCAGCCACCGATTCTAAGTCGCACTCCTAATTCTTAAAATGTTGTAATCTATTCTAAGCCGCACCCCCAATTCTCCAATTCTCTACACATTTTTCAGAAAGAAAAAAAAAATTGTGTAAAATTTTCATCAAAATATCCGATACTTCAGAAATTAAAAAGAAAAAGTATTTTTAAATGGGAAATAATTAGAAGTTTTAATAATTAATTTATATTACCAATATTAAAAACTTTCAAATACGTACATATACCTAAAATTACTCTAAACGTAAAGAAATGTTTCGAAAATGATTCGTCTCTCCCATTTTGACAACAGACTTCGGACTTGGTGGCGTCGTCGCCATTTTCCCACATGGTGTCGTCTTCTTTGCCATCCAGTGCATTTTTTATGCAACATTTTTTTTTGGAAGAATGCAATATTGAAGAATGTAAAAGAATTATTAAAGACTGTTGTACACTTACAAGCAAAAACTATTTGATTTTGCTACGCCCTTGATGTATATTTGTTTCATCCGTGTCAAATTTTCAGTGGTCGCTGCTTTTTTTTTTTTTTGCTTTAAAAATTGCCTTCCTTTTCAAACTTGCGTCGTAGTGAACTCGTCTTGATGCTATTACCGATATCTGTTATGTTTAGGTGATTAAAAGAAAGTTTTCCAAAATTTTTCCCCCCTAAATATGAGCAGACAACGATGTTTAGGATAGACTGAATGCTGGAGATAAACTGCGCAATTGATAAGTCACGAGATGTGCAAATGGCCAGAATGGACGGTTACATTTTTAGCGCGTTTTCCACGTAGTGGAACAAAAGCGCTATTAGGACGCAAATTTCGTCTTTGTCTTCGTTCCATATTTTGTCGTACCTTTTTCTCAGCCAATAAGCAACCAATTGACCTCGGGTTTTCGGTATTTGGTCGCATTTGTGCCCTAGATGATTTGTGCCTATAGTTTTCCCGAATTTTCCTACAAATTTTCCTGAATTCGCTAGTTTTTAACAAAATTTTCTCAAATTTTGCTTTTTTATAGTGCTGATACAGATTTGTGTCATTATTTCTTTTCAGCTCAATAGTAGTACATTTAGAGGAGTGGTACAGTAACACACTACTTTCTGTTAGTAAAAAGTTCATTAGTTGCATTATTGTAAAATACAACATGTGAAAAACGCGCTAAAATTACTTGGCCATGCCAATGATTGATATCTTGTTCCTTTTGAAAGGGTGGAAATTCTCCCCATCCCAACAAACTTTTTGCCTTTGATTCTAATCCCGGGACCAATCCCGAGATCCCGGGATTTGGATAATGTAATCCCGAAATCCCGGGATTGAAAATATAACACGGGATTGCAAACCCTAGACGGTGGTAAGAAATGCGTTTGTAAATCAAGGCATTTCACATGCCTCAAACTAGATTTTTTAAAATTTTCAATTGCCTACGGATTGATGTTTCACGGTTGCAGACCTAGTACATTCCCAGAAACTGGTATCTCTTTTTAGTGCGGCCCCCTTTAAGTGAATACCAATCATCGCAGGTAATTTGAAGCCCAGTTTCCTCCCTAGAGGGAGGTACCTGAGCTCTATACTGGGATGAAAACCTATACTAGGATTAATTTAACCGAGAGCACCCAAACCAAATAACGCACTCTAGGGATCTCTTACATGCCGTATAATCATACATGACCGCTATCGATTTTCTGTATCGTGAAAATCCACCGACTTGGATCGGGGTCGAATCCGCAACCTTAGGTGCAGAGGGACAGCGACAAACCAACCACGCCACCCATCCGGCATTTTCAGTAACATTAACACTGGAAAAATAGCATGGCAGAAATTCAAGTAAATACAGAAATGTTTCTTCTTTTCTGAACTTAATATAGGATGAAGTTAAGAGTGGGGATAATATTATAATGGAACCTTACTTAATAAATTTAAAAATCTGGCTTTTAAATGTTTTATTTTATTTATTTATATCTGAGAAAAAACACCATATTGCTCGAACAATTTAGAAATTGTGTATCAGATATATTAAAAGGGGCTGTGATAGCATAGTGGTCACCTGTCATGAGTTTCAGCCCTAGTGTTATTAAAGACACGCCGTGTAGAAGGGTTGATACACGTCAAATCTGTCGAGGCTCAAAAGTCCTTCCGTTGACGGAGAGGGGGCTTGTTGGCTCAGGTATCGTCCTCGTCACTTGACCGTTCTTGTTGCCGTATAGTGCAACGTTAATAAACATTCTTTCACTCAGATATTTTCAAACCATTTTTTTTTTGTTGCCTTTTAAATATTTTATGCGGCAATCGGTATCGCCTATATGGTGCCGCACTAAAAAGAGATACCAGCTCCTGGGGAACGTCTGCAAAGGTAAAAATACCAATCTGCAGCTCCAATAGAGGAAAAAATATTTTATTTTGCAAAATATTTTTTTTAAAAAAAAATTAAAATGTGGTGCATGTAGTGAAATATTTAATACATTTTGCTGTTGTTGTTGCTTATCCACTTGGCCTAGACCACACACTAGACCAAGTCCAAGAGACCGTGTCGCTTAATTAAATTAAAAACAACATCCTCCTCATTCAGAGGCACCAATACATGCAATGATATGGGGGGGGGGGAGAAGCCATAACCGTATTTATTCGAATCTAAGACGTGCTTTTTATCCAATGTTAATGCTACTGAAAATCAGGCGTGGCTTAGAATCGAAGACTGAAAAATTCATTGGAGGGGGGACGTTGAACATGATAATGACGGTTAGAGCAATTACAGATTCATGCATGTTTTTTAAATATATGCATGAATCTGTACTGGTAAAATAAATTAATTATTCATTTCTTATTTTGTCACTGAAACGTGGTGAGAATTTTTGATGCAACTTAGAATCGATAGCGGTTTAGATCCGAATAGCTACGTTAATACATAATATTTCAAGAGCAGTTTTAAATACCAAATGCATAAACTTAAATTTGGATTTTATTTTTTTCTTTCGGAGTAAAATTTTTTGTTTATATATGCACAGTTTTTGTATACCAGGTCTGTTCAAAAAGTGTGCCACCTTTTTTCAGAAAAAATATCTTAGTTACTTACTGGGATTATGATCCTAATCAAATTCAAATTAGGCCCTTTACTTCTTCACATAGCCTAGCATTCCTCCCGCTGCCGAAAATACTTCTGGTAGGCTTTTTTGGAATGGTGTTCAACTCCGACGGCGCACTTTGCCTTATCTCACCTCTACTCCAAAAACGAAATTCTTTCAATGGAATTTTCATTTTCGAGAACAGCCAGAAGTCGCAAGAATCCGGATTCATCGTTGATAGTGTCCAATAGGTCTTGTGCAACTGTGAGACGGAGTTTTTCTGTTCCACCGACAGAAGCTTGGAAGCGAATTTCGCAGCCACTCTGGGCATGATCACACAAAATTGCATGTAGAGAACCTGTACTGAGATATCTGCTTGTTCAACAGTGTCTTGTACGGTTATAAACGACGATCTTCTTTTCGAAAACAAACTTTCCACCTTTTCAACAGCTGCATTTCGAGCGATTTGTGGCCTTCCAGAACACTGGTCACTCTCTACCGAGTGCGGTCACTTTTGAATCGGTTAAACCCATCCTTAATTTGTTTGACCCCCTTTCCATGGAATCGTCTCCAAACACAAGCTGAATCTTACGAGTTATTATTTCACTTATAAAATCACCAAGCTTTTGACAAATTTGGTGCCGTACCTCTGATCAATTTGTTCGGTCCTCATTAGAGAAATAAAAATTCGACAAAAACACGTATCACAGTACACGACTCCACTGCCAGCAGGAAACAACTTGTATACTGGAACGAAAGAAAAAAAATTCAAGCATATGCATTAAGCTGTCACCTCCCCCTGTGCACAGTGGCGCCATTTTAGAATCTATACTGTGCCTGGGAGAATTCAAAGTCGTATATTTTTTAACACATACCTTTTTTATAACTTTTCATTTTATTACGTCTTAACTAATCCTGTACTAATTAATGTTATTAAGTTTTTAGCTAGTTTTTCGTATAATTATTCGTATAATTACATTTGCAATGATATTTATTTATTCTGATTTTTAATTAATAACATATTTCAAATTGTTGCTCGGTAAGTTATTCTAGATCCATTTTTCTGTACCTGTAACCATTCTTTACATAACTACTTATTTCTGTGGATCTTTCGAAATCAAACATATTTTAACTTTTTCCTCTGGTAAAGCGTATTAATCAATTCCTTTTTCTCACCCCCAAAATTTAATCTGGTTTTATCGAAATTCTTTGTATCAATTCAACCAACAAAACACACAACATACTTGACGGAGGAGAAAGAAAAATAAAACTAAAAAAAAAAATGGTTAACTCCATTTGACCTGTCCAAGATATTTAATCTTTTCCCTCCAAGGGGGGGAGGGGCATGGTGTTTCTTGGTAATCAAGGCGGAGTGCGGCGGAAATTGATTAAAAAAGTTCTGTTTGCGCTCTTTGATGAGATGAAAACCCTTTCCTGTTCTCCAGTTATGTGTGTGAGAAAAGAAATTTTCGAGTAAAGCATTTTCGCAAGAGAGTTTAAGCCCTCGCGAGATCTGAATAAAACCGAAAGGATGAATTCATTAATTTAAAACGCCTGATGCAGAAGAAATCGGATAAAAATCTTTTATTGAATTTAAAACTTTTTACCTTTTTTGAAAAGCTTTTCCGGCTGCATTGACAATTTATTAGAATTATTCATTCTGTTGGGGGATTTCTGAATGTGTTTAATTTTGTGAAATCACTTCAGTTTATATGAATTTATACGATGTGCGATGTGTTTAATTTTGCGCTCGGAATTAAAATAGAAATATTTTTTTTCTCTCGTCTTTTTGAACCGCCTTGTGAGCAGTTTCTTTGTTAAAGGGATTTGAAGTGTCTTTAATAAATATTTATCTTTTTAATAAATAGTATTTTTCTGACCGTAAACTTTTTTTTCTTAATACCTGTCATCTTATTTTAAAAGCAATTTATTTTTATTGGATGCATAAGAGTTCATTTATAATTTTTGATATATTTTTTGGTGGTTAAACTTATTATATCGTCTTTTAATTTGTTGTAATATTTTGAGTGATGCTTATGAACTTTAAAAGGAAATATTATATTAAAATAATTTTTATTACATATTATTTGCCATTTTGTGGAATTAAAATTTTTTTATACGCATTATTAATTTATGAACGTAAGATCAATCATATGGTAGCTTAATGCATTGTGGGCTAGATTATAATGAGCATAAAATGTATCAGAAAGAGTTACAAGAAAGAATTTTCAATCTGCTTATCGTAACATTACTAAAAAAATAGCCCCTCTCATCCCCTCTACAATGCGACAACTTTCTAAAGCACACACACACACAAATCGGGCTTATAATTAAAAAATTTTAAAAAGTGTGAATTTGTTTTCGTAAACACTTAAAAATTTCAACAATGCTTCCCCTACTGAAATGAAAAGAAAAAAAAAAACATTGTAAATTTAAGAGTTGGACTTGATTTCCGTTTTTTAACCAATATCCCTCGTAATTTTATCTTGCTGAAGAAGATATTATTTATGGAATGAACTTTACCAATCAAAATCTATTGATCTTTTAAGAAAAAATATCCAAATAGAGTTTTAAAAATTCTATGAAATAAGTAATAAAAATAATTACAGGTATAGTGAATTTAATTTGTAAATAAAAAAGAAAAGAAAACTATATTTTTGG
>BMAO01012107.1:0-30232 GCA_019973975.1 Trichonephila clavata | reverse complement strand
TTTAAAATTTCATCGAATGTTGCAAAAACACCACAAAAGTTGCCGAAACGGGCAAACAAACGAAGCTCTGTTATTGGTACATGTGCAAAATTCCTATTCTTTGGAGGCAATCGCGTTTCACCTTTCATTCAGTATTTTTTTTTATAAAATTGACTAAATGTGCAAATTCATTCAAATTTGAATAACAGTATACCCGTATTTATTTTACTTGAAAGATATTTTAAATATCTATTTGATGAAATACTGAAGTTCATTCAACTTCAACAATATTTCCCTATTTATAAATTTTTTTGACTTTTTTTAAAACTTAAATTAAGAGAAAACGGTGGAATTTCTTTTAAGAAGATTATATAGGTTTTCGGTACCATAGTAAAGTTATAAATATGAAAACAATTTTTAACTATGTTTTTGATTCTCGAAATCAGTTAGCAGCACAACTGAGACATTTTATATTTTTATTTCCAGGAATCAAATTTTCGTAATTAAACATCCGTAATTTCTTTTTTTTTTATCCGTGGTTTTTAAGAATTTTTTAATAACTTTTACATCAAAATAATTACATAATTAAATTGAAGAACATTAATTTTTAAAAGCAAAATCCAATTTCTCGAGTATATTATAAAAAATATTACAATCCTTCAAGCTATTTTAGGATCTACACCAATTGTGAAAAAATAACTGATATTTTTCGTATCCAGCTCTTATTTTGATTTCCAAACGAAAATATTCGATTCGATATTCTTTTTTTCCTTCATCATCAAAGGAAAAGTTGTACAAAATCTTCCGCTACCTTGTGAGATATTGTGCGTTTTGAACCCTTTCTTTTTATTTTTTTTCTTTCTTTCTTTTACTCTTTCGATTAGATCTCTTGAATCTTCCATACAATATTTACTTTCTGATATAGCTGTCCGTCTTTTGTATCTAAATACTTAATAAGATTTTTTTTGGAGCAATCGCAACATTAAGCTATTTATTTTATTTTTGCTAAAAAATATCAAAGCTTCTTCGTTATTATTATCTTTATCTTGTCATTTTGCAATCCTCTTAAAAAATGTGCAAATATATTTTATACATAACACTTTGTTTTTCTTGGGCCAACTACATTCATAATTAACAGCTTTTTTAAGGTTTTATAATGAATAATATTAGTCTTATTGGAATAGCATAGTTTGGAAGCTTATCACGTGATAATTGTATCAATTTCTTTCTTCTCTTTTTGATGATTATTTAATTCTTAGCTTACAAGGATGTGGCTATTAAAAAACTTCACATACTTGGGTCTTAACAAATACAAAGCAAATTCGAAATTTCAAAATGTAGTTTATTTATTTTAGAATTTTTTGGACAAAAGCCATTTTACCTGACATCATAAGTGAACAAGAGATATTTATTTTAGATCAACATAGAATTCCAATTTCCTATAATACTAAAGTTGCATCTTCAACAGAAAAATAAAATTTGACAATCCTTCACGTTCCAGAAAATTATAGTAAATCTAACAATATATATAATTTACGTATCAAAAAATATTTTATAGAGAAAAATGAGATTCATCACACACATGAACCAACACTTGCCTGCGGGGTAACCAAGGTAGCCTAGTGTTTATAGTAATGGACTTGTGGCCGATGTGTCAGAGCTCTATCCATTGTGCCACAGACGACTGTAGGAGGTTGACCTGTTGAGGTCAATGTCTTTATGTTGGCGAGATGTGGAGTGAGTGAGTGATTTTGGGGTTTATTGGCGCAAGAGCCGATTTCGGCTATACTGCGCCAAACATTTGTTTTAATATCTGTGGTCTAGACGGGATGAGAAAGAAAGGATGAATTGAATGACAAGAAAGAGGGTTGAAAATAGAGAAGGATCACTAGGGTACTCCGGGTTCGTGAAGCCCGTGTTTACCAAAGACAGTAAACCCCGTGGGAAAAGATCACTAGGGCACCTCGGGATTGTGACACCCGTACTCACCTAAAGAAGGTGAGCCCCCTGAGGGCTGGCGAGATGTGGAAGTTTGAAGAGGTGGTTCTAGATCAAGTATCGTCCTCGTCCTTTGATTGAGAGGTCTCAGGGATGTTAATTTTATCTCGAGGGCTGAAAATATAAACAATTTTCAAGTAGATATAATTCTTTGTGTGTGTGTGGTATTAAAGTTAAATAATTCGAAATTTTTGCATGTTATTTATAAAGGAATGATGTTTCAAAAAAGTGTAAAATATTTAAAATATAATTATAATTTTAAAAATTATAAGCATATGAAAGTAAGAAACATTTTTGTAAGAAATATTAAGTAGTTTTTGCGTTGCGCATGCTATTTTCTAAAATGCCTTTGATGTATAAAACTTAAAACAATTATAAAATGTATCTCATACTCCTTAAACCCTAGCTAATTTTAGTATTATATATCTTTTTTGTTTCAAAATATTTTAAAAAAAAATTGAAATTTAAAAAAAAAATTTAATGTAATTTTTTATTCTTTAAAAAATATTTATTATTCTATTCGCATAAAAATAGGCACAGTGTAATAAGGATGCATTTAACTTTATAAACCAACTTATTGCTAGTAAGTACAGCTACTATTTTAGAAAATATCATGCGCAACGTAAACCTTAATTAATATTTCTTACAGAAATGTTTCTTATTTTCATATGCTTATAATTTTTTAAATTATGATTATATTTTAAACATTTTACACTTTTTGAAACCTCTGTCCTTTATAAATAATGTGTAAAAGAATAGAAATATTTAATTTTAACTTCAAAGAATTATATCCATTTGAAAGTTGCTTATATTTTCAGCCCTTGAGACAAAGTTAACACTCCTGAGACTCCTTGAAGCTCAGAATTGCGAAATCTGCCACCAACAGCCCTCATGTCGCTACACAATTGAGATGTTGATAAACCTTCACTCGCTTGCTTTCAGGAATGAAAGAAAGTACTGAAATATTTGTATTGAAATAAAATTTAATCCTCTTGATACCAGAATAAAACTATTGATAACTGGAAAAACATTCCCCAATTGTTGAAATATGTATTAGAACAATTTTGAAGAACAAAATTTAGCACTATGGGGGAATTTTTAGATACAATGACAATTTATAAATAAAAACTCCTTATATTTTAATGTCATCAGTAAAAATGCATCTATGAAACATTTTAATAATTGACAACAAATGATAACTTTAAAAAATAACTAGAAGCTAGATCTTATGTGAAAAAAGCTCTGTAATATTTGATTTCTAGATAAACGAAAAAGAAAGACAAAGAAATTATAGGTTCAATTTGTCTTAATAATTCTAACATAAACCTTGCATTTTAATTTAATTTAACTTTTTTAATGTGAATTATTCGTCATTTTCAATAAACATTTCGCTAATTATCATTTCCGTCAAACTGTATCTTTCACATTTTTCATTTTATTGGTAGAAAAACATTTCCGATTTTGATCATAATGGAACATAAAGCTTATGATGAAAAAACAAAAAAAAATTCGGAAGCATTAATTATGTAGCTAGCAAATTTTTTTATATTTAGAATATACAGTCGATTCTCGTTAATTCGAACTTTCGATAATACGAACCTCTCGCTAATTCGAAGTATATGCTCAGCTCCTATAAAAACTCTTGATATTTCGAACTAAAACAATACGTTTTGATACGCTCAATATTTCGAAGCAAAATCTTTGGCTGGCCAGACTACAACACGCAATAATTCGAAGTTCTCTTATAAAACTCTCGACAATTCGAATACTTACTATCTAGAGTCCTATAGCAAACAGGTTGAAACTTACGTGTTTTGTGTTGTATTGTCTCTGCGTGTCTTCCCTGTAACGTATCCCCTTTGATAACCATTTATCTGCTACCCCTTCTTTGCATTGTCCGGTTCCTCAGGCGAAAAGACACGTTTATTGCTTTCCGTCTTCTAGTTGACAGTTCTAGCCACACCTCTTGTCAGCCGTCCATATCTTTTGTTTAATACGTGGCTTGCTTCTCATGTGTTTAAAAAGAGTGGTTCACTATTGCGAAGAAGAAATGCGAAGAGGATTGTATTTTTTCGTCGGACGGTCATAACTATTTATGGCTCATGTGTGTGACTTATAGCATGTAGCACCAAATGGAACATGGGCCTCACTGGACTCTGCCGTGTAGAACTAATGGTGTTGGGTACAGCTTCTGAGGAAACCGAGTGCGAAACGATTTCATTTTTAATGAGGAATGGAAGAGATTTGGTGGGGCGTGAAAGATAATTACTACCTAAATGTATTCTTTTAATACATAACTTTTAAATTATGTATAACGTTTATACTGTATAATATGTACTTTTTAAAAATATTTTAAAGTAATTTTATACTTATGTACAATTGTGTTGTTTTATTACATAGTTTAAAATTTAAGTGTGTTAGAAAAAAATTCAGGAATTTTATCTTACCCTCTTGATAATTCGAAGTTTTTCTTTGGTCCGTTCAACTTCGAATTATCTAGAGTCAACTTTATATCCGTCTTATAATAGCATGTTATTGTTATTAATGTAATATGTAGGATTATACTTTTTATTATTATTATTATTATTCAGGTACGAACTCGTACAGTGCAATTTTTTTAGTGCTAGAATATCATCCGCATTTCAATGTATTGATCTTTTTCGACTCCGTTGTGCATATCCTGTCTGTCGCTGACAGAAGAATGCCATTGGCTTTTACTTTCTTTCTTTTGAACAATGTTTGCTTATTTTTTTAACAGTGACTCTCTATGTCAGCTTATCCAATCTTGCAAACTTTACAAATAAAGTAGCCAGTTAATTTCCAAGAAAACAAAAAGGGCAGGTACGAATACCAACGATTCTTGTTCAACCTTGCAATAAAGCACTGTCTTCTGTACGTTTCGAAAAGAGGCAAAAGCAACGAACGTAAAAATAAATTTACTCTTTCCTTTCGGAAGGAACAATTAGAAAAAAATTATCTTGGAACTGTTCCTGTAAAGTTCCATCAGAATGATTGACGCCGACGTGTAAAATCCAGAACAAATAAAATACAAGCGTAAAAATACAAAAGTAATCCAGACACACTTTTCAATTACAATGCATTCTTATTTTTATCAAATGTCGTCTTGTTGCCGTGAATGAAAAAAAAAAGTGGATAGAAAAAAAAAAAGTCCAGGTAATCTTATGGCGGCACTTTATAATCTCAAAGGCAATTGCCTTCTTATTTTTCTTATTTTCAGCTTGATTTCTCTTTTCGCTGGTCTTTTGACAGTTTTCTTTCTTACGGCTACGTGAGAACCGTTTGAAAAATACTCCTAATTAAAGACTTTTACGAGTGTGCTTATCTAAATTAATAATTGTTTTATAAATAGTTACACAGAATGTATTGGCTTTTAAGCAATAAGATACAATTTAAAGACAACGGAAAGCAAGATTTGTTTTTGTACATTCCAATATATTTAATTGTCCTATAGGCTATGATTTTATTATAAAGGAATTAAAATTTTAAAAAAATAATCAAATTTAAAGATAAATCTTTTTGAAGTTTTTTATTTTTTAAATTTCACTATATTGCACAATTTATTCATAATGATCACCTTTTGACTTCAACCAGGTTTTAAGTCTCTTTGGCCTCTCATTTATCGATGCACGCTCTACCTCCATGAGATTTCCACTATTGCTTTCCTTCAAGAACGTTTAAGATTGTTCTAATTCGGATGCTGTTTTCAGCTCACCTTTGCTCCAATATTGACAATTCCCTGTAGTTGAGTGAATTTATATCCGGCCTTTGTTTTCTATGAAGTCCAGCAGATTCTTTATAAATCACCGCTGAGTTGTCTTCGACTTACGAGCAGGAGCAGAATCCTGTTGAAAAGTCCAATTGTTCCCACTAATCAGTTTTACGTTCAGTGGTTTTATTATTGGTTCTATGATAGTGTCTGAATAAACTTAGCCATGGGCTTCACTCCTTTCTTGCAAAAATGGACCTCTGAGACGTCTTCATAGCTGACGCCACACCAAATCATTACGGAAACCGAACAATAGGCTCTTTAAATGTATTCATTTCTTTTTAGCTTCTGGTAAACTCCTTGCATATTAACGGTCATTCTAATCATTAAAAGATTCTTCAACTTCAAAAATTTTCTAATTTTTAAACAGAATTTGTTTGTGACCGTTATGCACATCCCGCCGCAACACTATTTTAGCTTTAAGATGTCTCTGACACTTCAATTCCTTTGTAATAAAAGTTCAGTTATTCTTAGTCTTCTTCAATGGCTCGACAGCCCTAGGTGGGCCTTGGCCTTCTCCAGAAGTTTTCTCTATGCATCTTTACTTTTGACAACTGTTTTCGAGTTCTTGACCTTTAAAATATTTAGGTCTTTCTCGACACAGCCAATCCACCTTAACGGGGGTTTGTCACGAGTTCTATTTCTCATGGGCTTTGCCAGAAAGATTTTCTTGCAGCAACGATCTTCATTCATTCTAGCCAGATGACCAGCCCATTTAAATCTCTGTAATTTGACAAATTTTACAATATCCCGTTGTTAGTAAATTTTGCAGAGTTCTAAGTTGGATCTTTTTCTCCATGATCCATTCACGTATGAATGCAACGTAAGATCTTTCTCTTGAAAATTCTCAAAGCTTCCTCATCACGTAAAGTCAATGGCCAAGTCTCTGATGCATAAGTCAAGACAGATCTTGTAAGACTTTTGTAAAAAAGCAATTTAGTTCTTAATTTGAGAAAACTGGATTCTAAATAAATCTTCACGGCTTAAAAACATCTATATTCGTAGCAATGATTCTTTTATAAATTTCTGGGGCCAGTTTATTTTTATTATTCATCACAGTTCCATTCTTAGTCTAAGGTCTTCTTTTACTACGCAACGCATTATTCTTTTTGACACGTTTATCTGTTTAGCAAGAAGGAGTCTTTTTTCGAAGCGGATTCTGATGAACGCTTTTGCTGACTGTTTTTACAAGAGCTAGTGTTCTCACCGAGCACGGACGACCACTTCTAGTACGGTCTGGAACACTCACAGAAAATCTCTAACTCTCCGCGAGAGCTTCTTCTTTTGAAGTTTAGAAATAACCGCTGCTTGCTTCTGTTCGACGTTTATTCTGTTGTGATTGGTTTCGAGCAACATGCTTAAAAGATTACAGTTTTTTGAAAAATATTGCAGACGATCTCAAACGACAAAATTTAGAATCGTCTCCTTCGCTTAAGTTCCAGCTCAAATTTTTATATCAAAGCTTATGGTATGAATAGGTATATTCTGAGTCCCAAAACGGTCATAATACAAATTTTAAGAACATGAGATTTCTTTCCTCAGAAGGAAAGGTGTATTTTCTTTAACAAATCCTAACTCTTGAAAGAGAAATTTCATTTGTATCACCGATTCAATGGTATAATGACTCTTATCAGAAACTAACTCGCCTCTATTCAAAAAACCACGTAGATGCTAATTGAATTAGAAAAGCTCGACTGAGCATTCAGCAAATTCTTTTCAGGATGAACACATTATATGCTTTTCATTTGGAAAGTATTACCACTAAAGAACTTAAATTAAATAATGTGGAGATTAAATTAGGTCGATCTGCTTAAATGCTGAAAATTGTTTCAATTTCATATTACCTTACTAACCTGCCCATTACCTGTGAGGCACTCTTTAAAGTGAAACAAAGATCTTTGCTCAAACGCAGCAATGTTTTTATATACTTCAATTAATATCTAGACGAACAGCTCAGTAATACCACGTACTACTAGAACAACACACGCTATAATTTTATCCCATAGAATTATAAGTAACTGCTTATAATTGACAAAAAAAATTTTCTTAAAATATACTCACAATCTCAGTATGGCACACAAACATTTTTCAAGGGCAAGGGGGTCTATGGTCGAATGTCCCCTAACTCGTATCATACCTCAAGACAACACCAATTGATTCTTCTGATTTTGTCGATTTTGTTAACAAAAAACAGTAACAAATAAATTATTAAATTAATAATTAACATTAATTAATAAAATAAATTGTTAATTACAAGTACTTAATTAAATTTTACGTTATATATATAGGATTATCATCAATCGAAAAAAACTCAAGGGTTTTGGGGGTGTCCAGACCCCTAGGACACCCCCTTTGTGTGCACCACTGCTCACAATTATGAAAACATGTAATGCTATAAATTTATTTTTAAATATATAAAAAGAATCAAGTTAGTAGAATCAATCAATGAGCAAAGTAGCAACAAAAAAAATTCTTTTAAATGGCTTAATAGTATTATAACATTAAAGTAAATCGATTTGCAAAAAAAAAATGTGATAAAATTATACTTATTTGTTGTGTGACCTAAAAGTTATGACACTGAATTACACAGTAAATGGGATTTTTGTGACAAGTATACTTGCTGGTGGCACATTTACATTTGTACAGTTACAGTTTGTAAAATCCTGTCAGTACCCAAGGATTGTTTTGCTTTTTTACGTAAAGATATTAAAATGAGAGCACACTTTTCTTTTTTTTTTTTGTTGAAAATCACTCTGTGCTAATTCAGATGTTGGAGTTGAGAAGGAAAATTCGGAAATTGAAGTTTTGCTCAACTTCGATTATTAGGAATGCAGTAATAACTTAGAGAGCATAAGGAAAAAACCCTTTTTTTTTTTTTGTGGATAATTTTGCAATTAAACGAAACAAATGAAGTCATTCTGTAGATGAACTAGATAGTATGCCCCTTAATGGAATTCAAAATGTTATATTTAATGGTAATATATACGTAACACACATACAGTTATTAGATCTTAATGTTGTATTTCGAAAACTGAACAGTTTGTGAATTTGGTGTAACACTTAAAAAAAATTTTTTTCCCCTCATATTCTTGAGGGTTAGTTTAAATTTATCTTATATCGTTATACTAACTTTGAGAAGTGCATCTATAGATATTAATGTTACATCACATGCATATATCTATTAAACATTTTAAATTTAACTGTGGAATAAAACTTTTTAATGTGATTGTTTAAATGTAGCTTCTTACCAGATCAACTAACTTTTAATTGGTTGGCTGGTTAGTGTCTTGTTATAGACACAATAATTAAATAAGACCAAAGGTCCTATAGACACTAATGGCAATCTGTGGATACAGTTATCGTCATCTAAGTCCTCACGGGTGTTCTTGCTGTTGTGCTGTAGTTTTGTCAGAATGGCAGGGCAGGAGAAAAGATGTCCTGAGCTCAGTTCCGTGTCGTGACTGAGTTTGCAGAAAACATACTTTCTTGTCCCGTTCTTCTGAATTTCCATGCCCCTAAAGCAGCGTTTCTCTAACTATGGGACGCTCAAACTAGGTGATTGATAACTCTATGAAGGGGATGCGAACGTATTGAAAAGTCATAAACAAAGGATTATTCAAAAACATTATTAATTTATTGAAAGTAAACAAGCAAAGTACATTCTGACATAATAAGAAATAAATACACATATGCACTGATATAATACACTAATAAATGTATCAGTGCTGCACAATGTATTTCATAATTAAACAATACTAAGTTAAGAACATACTTAATAACTACCTTTGACCCCATGGGCTTATCATATATAAAATTATACACAAAAATTAACACTTATCTTGATAATTTGTACGGTTTTTAATTAATCCCTTAACTGCTGATCAAAAGATACGTTATTCGCACCCCAATGCCACCGTTTTCCGCGTATGTGATGTATTAGGGGAGGGGAAGAAAAGAATCATATAATAAGCAAATCCTCTGAAATAAGAAAATTCTTCATAAACATTATCAAGGTCTTTTTTATTGCATTCCAAAGCCTTCGAAATAATTTTATAAATAACAATGCACAGAAAGGATTGTTCTTCAGAAAGACGTATATATACGTCCCCGATGCAATTAACGTTTTGGGGGAGCGAGACCGGTAGCACTTAAGAGGTTGAAGTCGAATTGTAGCTTTACCGTCAGAGTATAGTATTATTGAATTCATTACATTTTATTATTGTATGGAGGCGGGGGGGGGGGCGATGAAAATTATGATTGAATATTGGGTCGCAAATATTGAAAGTCTGAGAAACACTGCCCTAAAGTGTCTTGTTCAAAACTTTGTTTGATGCTTGCCATGTTTCGACTGGTATTAATTTCAGGAATTTGATGTTTCAGTCTGATTTCAAGACACAGATTAATTTTAACCCTGTATTATTACAGATCCTAGACAGCTACCCATCTTTTTGTCCGCAGAATCACCTTCTACAATTCATGGGGCAACGTCAGCCTAGTGGTCAAGGTATCGGATCGTGGCTGGCGTGTCATGAGTTCGAGCCCAGTACCACTAAAGACCGTGTAGGGGAGCGATGCACGTTAAATCTGTCGAGAGCTCAAACGTCCTCCCATTTATGTGGTTGGTAGTTAGGAGGGGGGGGGCCAGCTCAGGTGTCGTCTTCGTCACTTGACCATGGTTTAAAATTGTGAGGTCCGTCGCCAAAAGCCCTTGTGTAGCTTGAACGGTGTGACGTTAATATGCACTCACTCACTCACTCAATCTACAATTCGTGGTAAATTTCTCAGTATAAAATATTGCTTGATTCTCTTCGGTACAATCGTTTATTCTGGTTAATGTTAATGATTTCGTAGAATGATTCTCAGAAATTTTCTACTCCATTAACTCAGCCAATAAGGAAACGGCTTTATCAATGCTGTAATGGGTTTGTAACTGCTATCACCTCTAAATAAAAACAAAATTTGGGTAAGACTATGTGAAAATATGATCCGAATACCTCACCGTTTTCAAATATCTCGGTTCTCTACCATTGTGCTCTATGTATTACATCTGGAAAAAAAATCAGTTTGGGATAATACAAACTTTAACTTAGGAAATTGCTATATTAATAATTATCTGATAAAATCGGTATATTTAGGTATCCGTATATCAATAATAGTTTACAAAAAATATTCTTTTCAATTCAAACCACGACTTACTTAAAACTTTACCTACGTATAACAGTTTTCGCTTCCTGAATAGATCATAGAATGAAAAAATATAAATCAAATTGAGCTCTTATATTTTGTAGCAGAATAGAAATCTTTTTAAAGCATATGATAAATATCACTTTTACCAAGCTTCTTAAAATGAATTTTCGAATGATATCAACGAAGTAAACTTTCTAAAATAGCTTATTTCTAGAAAAGTCTAAAGCACTAAAGCCTTTACAGAACTATAAGGATGCTATGAGCAAATGTTAGTCTATAACTGTTCAGTTTAGTTTTTTTTTTTTTAGACGTAATGAGAGAGTACATGTTGTTGTCTTGTACATGCAGTGAAATCAAATGATCATGGAAATTAAATTTGCCAGAGCCATATAGGTTGGATTTCTGCCTGTTGATCGACGGAAGGTATTTTATTTCCCTTCTACTACTCATGGGAAAATCCAATAGAGGCGTTCCCCTATACGTAAAGTAAATAAAAATCAAAAGAGAAATACATTACAATGTGTAGTATTTTGGATAAATGTGCCAATTCAATTTGGAGCATTGTGTTGTTTTATTGGGCACTTTCTCTTTCTTTTTTTAAAATATACTTTATTATAGCACAAGAGGATGCTTACCGAATAACATAAAACAGGAGAGGAAACACAGATATATATATATATTATTATTATTATATTACAAGACACAATAAGAAAAAAATTATAAGAATCTGAATACAGCCACAGCGGTTGTTTTATCATTTATGCCTCTTGATCCGACAGTTCTTCCCCCTTTTTCACAACCTTTACGTTCCCGTTTACGCAATTGCGTTCGGCATACGTTCTATTTTGACATTCTGCATAAAAAATGCAGATAAGGTTGTACTTATGACAATTTCTAACTTAAAAAGGGGGTGGAGAGAATGTTTATCTTAGTCGGGACTAGTTTACATGTGTTAATGTTGTGTTCCTAAATATACTTGTTAGTGTGCACACAGAGCTTTCTAAATAATCACATATTTGCTAAATTTTATATTGAAAATGTGCTGTTTTATTAATTTAAGTCTTAATTAAGCTATGATATAATGTTTCATTCTAGAGTAAAATAGGAAAAGTAAATTTGCTTTTTTCTTCAGGAAAACTTGGCAATTTTACTTGGAGTGAAATATCTGTATTTTTCCGCGTATATATCAAAGCTGAATTCGAAACTTCGTGATTTCTACCGAAATTATTCCCACTCAAAGCTCTTAACATTGAACTGAAAACCGAGCTAATTGTTCAATGCAGTTACAGTTGCGATTACCTATCGCTGACAGCTTCGAATTTAAAGTAACAATTGCGATTTCGAATCGATTTCGTCTGAATGTCACGTGGTAAATTTCTAGGTGGATAATTCGATTTACTCCGGCAGACGATTAGCCTGATTCTTTTTTCCTAATAATAATAAACGTGATTAAATCGCCCCCTGGCGGTTCACGATTCTACTACGTACGATTAATGTTAATTGCAATAGTAGCTAAGACATATTGGCTTTCATAGGCGGGTGGGAGAATTGGAAGATGAAAGCGGGGAAGGGAAATTCCGGGTGGTCTGTGAAATTCGCGGCAATAAATCTTTCAGGCGCGTGACTTTGGGTGTCGGAATTAGCAGTAAAAGTAATAAAATAAAAGTCGCGTGCCGTGTTAAATTACATCCAGAAAGGCGTTTGCTACGAATTCAAGAACTTAAACCACAAACGCATCGCCATTATTGGTCATAAAATGCTCATTTGCATTGAAAACTACTCTCTTGATTTGTAGCCTCAGAAATACCGTACAACATTCACAATGTTATTTCCTCATTTTGGGACTATTTATAAATATGGTTAATGCCTATGTTGAGGGGAGATAAAAATAATTTTCAAATACTCTTCCTGAATTTTAATTTCCGCACATTTACTTTACGAATTATTTTCATAAATTATCTGAATTAATTTAGTAATTCCATAATATATTTCCCTGTAATTCTACTTGAAATAAATTAATGGAGGATATTCAACACATAATTCAGTTTCACACGTAAATGCTTTGTTCCAGGTGAGATACTTTTGTTGAGACATTGTGAAATCTAATTTGAATCTTGTACATATTGATCTTCTCTTCTATTTTTATTTTGCACTCGTCTATTACGTATTCATTTCTTATGCTTAATATATGTGCATCTCTGTTTGCATACTAATTTGTATATTCTGAATAAACTAACACGATTCACATTGTTATCAAATTTGTAATCCTTAACATTCACTTAATGCTAGGTGAAAAGGATTTGTGAATAAAAGGGTCCAGCATATGAATTTTTGAAAAATTATCGATTTTCACTATTTTATATTTTTTAAAAGTTCAAATATTTCTGTTTAAAATTATATATGATATGAGGAAATACGATAAATAGAAGTATTCTTATTTATTTTTTAAAGGAAGCTATACCTTGACGCGCATCAAATGAGCTCTGTTTTGGGCACCTGTGTTTCTCCTTGCATAAGTTTATAATGAGCGCGAAACCATATAATGTTCAAGTGAAAAAATTAGAGTGTATTGGGTTCATCTAAAAGTGTATGAGTACACGGTAGGGTGTTAATAACACCATATGGTCAGTGATTCCAAGATCAATATTTGTGGAGATAAAAACTCTAAAATTAGGTATAAATATGGCTATTGCACAGTTCAATGCAAGTCATGTAGCAAAATTAATGATCTTTAGACATTGTGATATTGAACCAAGTTATAACTGTGTGACATGCTTCAAAAAATTAGATGTACGTGGGATTCGTGTAGCCCAACGAAAGTGTCTTAATATCCTAAAAAAATGCATAATTATTAAAAATAATGAGAAAAGAACATTAGAAGAGTTTTCTGTAGGCGTAGAGGGTAAAGAAAATGTTCCGTATATACTTCCAGAAAGTACTTAAAAAAAAGGAAACTTTAAAGCCTGTTTTCTCAAAATGTAATATTTTTTACTAAATATACCTTTTTCTCAAAAACTATTTATTACATAATCCTCAAATTTTCAGTGAGCATACTTTTAAAATGTTTACACATTTGAATGGAGAGAATTAGATACATCAGGCAAACTTCTTTAGATAAGGCTTTTTTAAACTAAATTTTATGGGGAGAAAATTGAACATTTTTTTAAAAAAAATCATAATTACTTTGATTTTTAACAAAAGACAAAACCTTCTTTAATGTTTTGTTGATAGTAACCATAACCTACTGTGAAAATTTTATCCATGAGAAGTAAGTAGTTTCTGAAAAAAAGGTACATAAACTTACGGAATTTAACATGGGCTCCTATGGACGTGCTGGACCCCCTTAAAAGATATTCCTCTGCAGGAAAACGGACTTCATGTCATACTTATTAATACTTTTACTTTATTTTCAAACAAGGCTGCGGTATCAGAGTGGTCCACGATCTCATGGCTATCAAATCGTGAATTAGTTCTGATGCCACAACAGATCCTTTAAATAGAGCAGCGGTCTGCAAACTTTTTTGACTCACCGAACCTTAGAACTATAAGGTGTTTTCGGGGACCCCGTTCCACACAGAAGATTATATTTAAAATAATATTTAAAGTAGATCAACATGTTATATAGGAACTTTATGTAAAGACAGTATTGCATTTACTATTAAAAATTTTTAATATAATTAATTATTATATCCAGCAAGACAGCCGTCGTGTGTCAGTACTTCTTTTAAAGTTTCCTCCGCAGTGACTCTTATTCACTTCGTTCTTTAGTTTTCTTTATAACTTAAGGTCTGATTCTAGATTGTCCATCCAACCTCAATCGTGCAGTGTCTAGCATCGATCATGCTACGTTCATGATTCGATTCTAGTACACTAAGATCCCGTGTACGATGCACGTTAATCTTCGAGAGTCAAGTCCCTTGATGTGTTAGGAGGGGTCACTCAGTGCTCTCATGACCTGTCAAATACCGGTCGTCGCAAAACCTCGTTGCTAATCGGACTTAATATTCTCACCTCCCAACTCAGATCACGCTTCCGAATTCCCGTGACGTATGCCCCGTTTAACCCTAGGTTTCCGTGGAACACAGTTTGAAGATCACTGATATAGAGGAACTTGTGCAATTTAATGCCGAGGGATCGAAGCCCGCTCGTTGGCGTGATAGGGAAGAGGTGTTGGCGTGTTTGGAGAGTGAAGTGTCAGTTCAATGTCACCCTCGTCACTTGACCGAAGCTCAAAATTACGAGATCCGTTGCCACTAACCCTCGTAGGGCCTTACAGTGCGAAGTTAATAAAAAAATCGAATCAAATCACTATAAAAGTTCAACCTATTTTAATACATTTATCTCATTTTTTTTTTTCGAATCATTCCATTTTAACAGCAAAATCCTGTTCCGTATTTCGTGTCCTATATTTAATGTAAAACATAGTTTTTAATCTGTTCAGTAAAAGGAAAAAAATAGTGTTTTTATTAAATGAATTTATCTAAATTTTAAGAAAACACTGTATGAGAAATTTTATTCTCTTTACCTGAATCTGTAATAATATCGGGAGTTCTACGTGAAAAATAGTTCTGAATCTGTATCTACACTCTGGGCAGTTTCTTTTAATGAAATTTCTATTTTTGTGAGCATAAATCAGTGTGAATCAGTAACGCCATAAGATTGTGCTCTTTGTATTAAATAAAACATATATAACATGAATTAAATAAACATATAATATGGAAATTGGGATGATAATGGTAAAGTGAGCTCCTAGGATGTATAAGTAAGATTCTGCAAAAAAGCTTCGCATATTTTAAATTCTCCATTTATTCATATGCGTAAAAACGAATTGCAGAATAAATGCTTAAGTTAATAAATAAAATAGGACAATTACAACAATAATATCTGAAAAAGATGAAGCCTTATTATCCCCAAAAAGTACTTTTACAACATCAAATTTTACCTTATTGATTATTTTATTTATATCACACTCTAATACACCGTGAGGCTTAGTGGCGACGGATCTTATAATTTTGAGCCACAATCAAGTGACGAGGACGACACCTGAGCTGCCATCTCACACTTCAAATTTCCACACCACGTCGATGTGAAGAATTCGGGCCTCGACAGGGCATAAAGCCTTGGTGGGTCTTTAATAGTATAAGGACTGAACCCCATGGTTCAACAACGCCGACTACCAGATTGCGGCCATAACCACTTGGCAACCACGGCCTAAACCTTACCTAACCAGTTGTCATGATCTAAAGCTCTTCACATCTCTTTTAAAAAATATTAAAAATACACAAAAGTTTCAGAGTTTGGGGTATATTATGGAAAAATGCAGCTTATTTACCAAGTTTATGCAGCTAATTCACAAACTTTTAAGTATATGTATATACAAATAATCCAGTATCGTTTTCCAAGAGCAGGGATAGCGTACCAGTGGCACGCGACCCAATATTTTTGGCATGCCAGTGATTTGTATTTTTTTTTTTTTTCAAAATTCATTATGAAGTATTACGAACAAATGCGAGTGATCAGTCGCGCAGCGGCGCGGCGGGGAGCACACTCATTTGTTATTGTCTTGCCTTCGTTATGTCGTAGACTACAATTGCTTATGATGTAAAGTTTGTGTCTAAGCATAGTATAGTAAATTTCATTGACACAACTGTACTTTAAAGTTTATCTGCGTTATATTTACGATATTTAACTGTTATTTGACATGGCTAGTTCAGCAAAAGAGCAAAAAGTGCAAGATAGTGTTTCAGAGAATTTCAAATATGGTGGAGCAAGAGAAACATGGTATTATTAATAAAGGTGACAAAGCGGTGTGTGTTTTATGTTCTAGAATAGTGGTATGTAGAACACATCGTCTGTAAAACGGTATTTTGAAACAAATCACAAACCCTCTTGTCAAAATAAGTGAGCCACAACAAAAATAATTAATTGTGCTTAGAAACCGTTTGGCAGATGACTCAAATTCAGCATGTATTCTACAAAAGTACCATCTTACTATTCTAATATAAGTTATTTGTCATCCAATCTAAAACAACAGAAGTCACACTAATGTTACTTTAATTTGAATTACACGTAAAACTAAAACATTTATAACTATACAGTGCAAAAGATATTTTTTCATAGAAAATAGAGTTTTGTGTTGGTAGTATTTAGTTTTATTATTTTCCCAAAAATTTCTATACCTCACATTAAATGCTTCTTTAAAAAAAATTACTCGTTGATCCATAAAGGTTCACCACTCCTGTCCTAGAGTATTATTTTAAATTTTATTTCTAGGGTAAAGAGCTTTCGTGACTGGGTATTTGGAATTTTCTTTTCTTTACCCTACCAACTTTTTACTTCGTAAATTTTATTTATATTGTATTTACCAGAGTTATAATTTATTTAATTTATGTCTGCGTCAAGCCAAAATATTAAACAATAGGTTAAAAGTAAAAAACAACTCCCTATAAATTCTATCATAAGTCGTATAATTTATCTTTAAAATAAATTCTACAGAAAAACTTTTCTTTCAACATTTTCATATTTTACTTGTTTACTTTTTTTCCCGTTACGTTCTTTAAATTAACTTTTTATCATTTCAATAAAAATGCTTACGATTTCTAACTCATTTTGTACTTTCAAATTTTTAGGGTTTAAAATTCTATAGATATTGATTGATATGAAATCTATTGCTTCAAAAATATAAGAATTTGTTTAAAATTCACTCGATCCATCTTACAAATTCTTTGCAATAAAACTTCTTTTTTTTTTTGCAGAAAAATAAGAGAAAATTTTATCCCACAATATTCTTAAACTTCTCAGCGTCTAATAGACATATTACTTCTATGTTTGAGAGATCAAACATGGCGTCTGAGACCTAACCTTCACTCAGCAAGGCGTTCCCGGTATGTTCCACTAATGCCTTTTCTTTGTTTACAGCCGTTTTTTAATGAATATGCTAAACTCCGGCTCATCCCGCCGCTAAGATATGTGTATTCTTCAAAAGCCCACAGGTCGGATAGGTCAAAAGAATTAAAAGGCAGGGGTCAAGGGAGGGGGGGTCATTAGATGGGAAGGTGAGAAGAAGCAAGGGGTGCTCGCAACGTGAGACCCTCTGTGAAACCCGAGTCTGTTGTGTGTGGTTGGACAGCACGAAACTAATTAACTAAGGGGTAACCTTAATGAATTTTGAAAACTCGCCTTCCTTTTTCTTGGTGCCGCTGTGTGTTATGTTTCACACCGGAGGTCAGGTTTTTCTTTTCTTTAGTTTTGCAATGTGTTTATAATGTTAAAAGATTTCCTTTCTCTTTTCGTTATTATTTGCTTGGGGAAAAAATGGTTCTCCTAATGCCCTTTTTTTGTTTTGTTTTATCTCACTTTGTGTAATTAAGTTCAAACCCGTTCTTCTTTCGTGTGAGTGTATACTTAGTTTTGCCGATTGCGGTAACATTAGCATTTTCCGTCTTAATTTGTTTTGTCGGCTGATAGTGTTGTAAAACGAATTACACTAACTCCTGTTCATGATATATGATGTACAGAAATAGCTACTCAAGCAAAATGAATTAAGATGTCTATATTTTCGACTTGGGAAAAAATGATCTGGCTATTAATATTATCTGTCATTTTTGAAGGTAACATGTGTTACTTTTCTGCTAATCTATCAAATGAGGAAAGCTATTACGAAAAAAAAGGAAGTTTAAAAACGATAACTCATTATGCTTTTTAAGGACAAAAAATTTACTTGTAAAAATCGTGGATGCGTGAAAGCTATTTCTTTTAATTCTGATGTTTGCAATAAGTAATTAATCAACCAAGCAGTTATATGCCTAAAAATTATTACTTCCTATGTCCCATAATAGTAGTGAAAATATAAACATAAATTATTGGCAAATATAAATGTGTTGTAGCGAAAAATTATGAAGCCTTCCATCAAAATCAATGTTCCATGACATGTGTCATCTGTTTTGACGCATCTTTCATCTATAAGGTTAATTTAATTGCTAAGAGTTATAATTATTTATTAAATTCCATCCACTCATCGAGATTAATTATTTCATTTCAGTTGAATATCCAACCATTTTAAAAGTAAAATGAAAAAAAAAAAAAAATACCGAAACAAAGATCTCAATGTATTTCTGTGCAGTCACTACAGCACATAATGCCTATTTCAATAATATCGATAAATTGCAAGAAGCAGTAAACATAACTTTTTCGGTAATATTTCTCCCAAAGTATTGGATAATTCATTTTTGTTTCTTTAATAAGTTATATTCTGGTGGCAATAAAGAATAAGGGCTCCAATAATTTTGTGTTCCCACATATGAGGTAACCAAAGCTTCTCAGCCAAGAGATCCTACATACAAATTTAAAATGCTTTACCGAAATTATTGAAAAATCCGAAATCATTAAAAAAATTAGAAGTAAATATTTTTTAACTTGTTGTTTAATTTAATCTAGTTTTTAGTAATAAAGTTGTGCTCTATATTTATTTTGCCTCTATTATATAGGACAAATTAAATTTTTATCAATTGCTGCCATTATTATAGAAAAAAGAGGGAGTATTAGAGTTATCGCTTCCATTTTTTTTACAGTATTTATGCTTCTTCTAAAACTCTATTCGATACAAACTCGAGATAAGTTCGTGCATTAGTATTCGCATACCAATTTATTAGTGTTCTTTTTCAACCAAAAGTAGAGGAAAAACCACTTTTTCATCCCATAAAATTTTGAATTTATGACGATTTTGTTTTTCCTATTGACAGCCAAGGTGTAAAGAAAAATATGTAAAAATAATCATGGAAGTTGGAGAAATAGAGTTTTGAGATACTAGTCGATGCGTGGACATATTCTTGTATCCAGTTTGTTCCTACAGTAGAAATTAGTAATTGCTTATTAACTCAATAAATCGCTTCTCCGCCCCCCCCTCACGAATTCCTTTTTTTAAATGAGTTATGAATTTCTTATAATAATAAACATATAAGGTAAAGTGAGCTTAAAAATTATGATACTTGAACTGAATTATTTGTTATGTTATTATTAATTTCAAGTCATCTTAAAACAATGCTTTAATCACATGCGGAAGTGTCATTTCTATAAATAAAAATTATAGAGAAAGTTTTATTTATTTGTGAATAACTTATATAAGTGGTATAGATTATCAATAGTTATTAATACTAATTTTCATCAATAAAACATGATCAAAGAAGTTGTTTGAACCTTAAAAGCATATTTCAGGTTTTAATATTCAGTATAAATCATTATAAATATAATTAATTCGATTATACATTATCTCAATAACTAAACATAAACTTAAAAAATTTACGCTATGAGATTTGAAAAATTCGTATCATTATTTAGATTTGTGTTTTTAGAAGTGACAATTAAGATTTGCCTTGTGATATGCTGATGCACTTAATTAAATTAAATTAGATGTTAATTAGAGCTTGGAGAGTTTAATTTTACTAAATATATAGAAAAAGAAAATAAGTCCTTCAAATGGACTTAAAAATCTCTTTTTTTTCCCCTTTTATAAGATGTGTAGAATGTGTGTGTGTTTTTCCAGGATTTCTCATAGTATGTAAAATGCCCTATAGTTTATTATCGTGATAAAAGCATTTAAGAAAATGTCTTTTTTTTTCTTTTCAAAATGCGAAGTTATAGAACCGTGTCTTACGGTTTAATAGTTTCAAAAGATTAAAGAATGTATATAGTGCCATTACAATTTCTTAAGAAATTATTCTTAAAAATTACTCATCAAGTCTTATAATATGAATTAAAACAGAAATTTTGTGGAAAACCAGAAGAATGAATCGATCTTAAGCCAATTTAAAGAAAGACAAAAGACAGTTTTACCCCTTCTAAATGGCAGTGTTTGAGTTATATTACTATTACTTTCAGCTGATAAAATTCTCCAATCTTTTGGAATTTTTTTCAAAAAGAATTTTTCAAAAAAAAGTTATACTTATAAAGTAACTATTAAAATGATATTAAATTAAATTATAATACATACAATTGAATTTAGATTATCAAACATTATTTTTCTAAAAATGTCGTTACTTTCTTTTTATATTCGTTTCAGTAACACCTACAGTTCCCATCGCCCCCAATTTTTTTATGCATTAAAAATAATTTCTTCCATTTTGAATTCTCAGGATTTGTGCTTCTATGCAGTGGCGTACCACAAATGTGTCTGGGGGGGGGGTTAATCTCCCCGTAGACCAGATATTTAATTTTTACCTAATAGACTACACCTCGGCGCTTTCGCCTACAACTTCTTTAAACTGTCAACTCCTTCCCCCGTAAGAGAGGTTTGTGTACACCAATGCATCAATGTATGAACTATTGATATAGGAATGTTAAATTATTAATGAAATAATTTAAAAGAAGATATCATTCTGTAAAAACTATGCAAATTATATTTAAAATATGCCATGCATGTTTACACAAAACAATTTTAAGCAGTATACTAGCTGGTATACCCGTTCTTCGTACGGGTGAATAGAAAAATTAAGCAATACAGATTGGAGGATAAAAAAAGTTTTTAATGAGTTAATTTTAAGTGAATTGCAAATTAAACAAAAAGGCTTTTTGCAAATCTCAGCTGAACAAAAAACCGTATTTGTTAAATTTAATGTCTGAAGGTCTAACAGCTGATAAAAAGGATTTTTTCTTAAAGTTATTGATAACGCTTCGTAACTCTCTTGAGGGTCGATTTTTGAAAACACCTTCCTAAGCTAACCTCTGCTCAGCAAAAGTAACACATTGTTACATATTTTGCGTAATGTACACTTAAAATAGTGTAAATAATTTAATTCTGACAAACAGACAAAAATTTTAAAAATTGGTTTTTTGTTATGAGTACCGTATATACTTTTAGTGCATTAAGTAAAAAGCTGCTAATTTATTTTATTTATTTGTATAGATATAGATTGGGATTATAATAACTATTGTTTAAATGTGACTAAAAATGTAAATAAAAAAAAAGAAAATTTTAAGACTAACCGTAAAACTTATCAATTTTTTGTTTCTTGCATTGCTTTTTACTTATGAAGCCTTGATTTATTATTTTTAAAAGTGCATCCGAAACAGCCGATGCTCTACTTAACTGAACAGTGAGATAACTATCATAAAAATAATTATGGCACGTGTCAGCGTATTATCATGTGCGCGTAACACTGTTATGTCTCATGAAGAGCATCGGTCGCCAGTAACCAAAACAAAGACTTCATTAGCTCAGCTTGGCGTTCAATTTGGCGTTCATCTTGGCATTCAGTTTCACGTTCACCCGTATAGTATCCGTTCTCGTAAGAATACGGGAATTAATATGTATATATCTGATGTTTAATGCTTTAATATTACTTTCTGTTGTATTTATTTTGTAAAAATTGTAATATTCGCAGACAACGCCGTTCCTTACATTATAATGGCGTTTCAATGGAAACATAGCGAAATGTTGGTGATAGAGCCACGTTGGCATCCTTTTTGGCAACTACTTTGGCGCAACTTGGTGATTGAACGGTGCAGAAGTTGCTTTGCTGTAGCGCCACCTGGTGGGGAGCTGCAACAAAGAGGATAGTACAAAAACTTTCTCCACAAAACATATACATGACAATTTTCACAGTGATCGGTTGAATGGTGTTGGGGGAGTGAAGCGATTTCATATATATAAAAATATCTATTTTTATATAGAGAAATTAAAATAAAAATTTAATTTCGTATTTATTATGAAAAATTCTCTCACAGGTGTAAATTTTTAACCGCGCAAAATAATTACATTTTCTAATTAAAATATATTTCTCGGATAAAAAAGAATTTCCTTTATTGTAATGAAAATACAGAGTTTTGATTCATTAAAACATTAGAAATCTTCTATGAAGTACCAGAAAAGCATTCGTCTTGAAATATAAAGTACATACATAAATATAAAAACGTTTCTTGGATTACTTGAGTACCAATTTAACAAGCGCCCAAAACGATCCCATCCCAACTTCTCCCTCCATTTTAATTAATAAACTTGCCTATATCCAAAACCCCTTGCAAAAGTCAACAGCTTCACATATCGAAAAAGAAATAAGCATTAATGCATTAAAACAAAGATTCATGTGAATCCAAATCTTGAACTTATTCTTAACCCTAAAGAATGATTTCCCGTATTTTAGCTTTCGATGAATGCTGCCATTTATATGTCGTAATCCAATAATGGCATATTCCGTCGTGTGTGGTCAGAGCATAAAGAAGATTTTTTGAAAAAGGACAAAATGATTTAAGGGGAAGAAGCTTCACTAACGAGTTGATTACGTTCAAAAGCGAGAGAAGAGCACGTGGCAGAGTGTCAGCCAGAATACTTAGCAGCGTTGTATCCGTACAAGTGGTTATTGTTTTAGAACACAATACGGCCAGTTTCGTGAATGTTACAGATTCCACACGCTGCTCAAAAAGTTCAGACACATTTTTAAGAGGGAGAAGAAGACACGCGTGTATTATTTAATAAGAATTTTGTGAAAAGGAGATTTTCTTACAATGATTGCATTGTGATTTTACAAAGAATTTACATCATTAATTTTTACGCGTTTTTATAATCTTATATGGAATTTAGAGGCATGAAAAATGAGTTTCTTTATTTTTCACATGGCAACAGTTTATTTTACTGTAGCAAAAGTATTGAGATATGATGATTTCGTTTTAGTCTTTAATTGTATGTGTGCAAAGCTAACACACAAATCATATATATTCCTTCGCCAAGGTATTCGATTGCATTGAAAAAATGGAGCTCCATCTAAAACATAAAGGTGCTTAATATGTTAAAATATTTGAAATCTGGGCTTCATAAAACAGTATTTATTTTGACTTTATGATAAATAGAAAACAATTATAATCCTTTAATAAGACAATACATATATAATTACAATAAATGTGGAATTTAAATGTATTTCCTGCAAAGTAGTATTTTACAAAAAAATTCCGTCTAAAATTTATGTCTTTTCCTAATTTAATTTTTGATAATCTGCTCTAGGACTTTTAAAGAGTATCCGTTATTATAGTCAATTCATACCGTTAAAATGAGCGAAAGAAATTTAACAAAAGTTTTAGTTCTGTTAATCATTTTGCAATTAAATCCTAGTTCAGCCTCTTAACAGGAATCAACTTCTATGAATCGATACAAAATGTCATAAGAAATTGTTTTTAGCACAGAAACTTCTTGGAAATGTATTGATTTTTCAGAATTTTGATTAAAGAAAACCTTTTTGTTCTATTATTTTAGGATACATTTTTAATAGCAGCTGCTTAATAAAAAAAGACTCCAATCAAGGTTTTGCAAATATAAAAAAAATAATTATAATAAATTAGTCCCCTATATGAATCTTTTGAACTGGTCCTGAAAATTTGTGTAATACCATATACTCATTGAGGAATTTATAAAAATGCTTGACTATATTTTTACTTACAAATATTTTTAAACTAACTATAAGCTAACATTTTGAAAACACACATAAGAGGATTGTGAAATATGAGAACGTATTCCAACTCATTTTGTGACCGCGGTAGCCTAGTGGTCAAGGTACCGAACTCGTGGCTGGCGTGTCAGGAGTTCGGGCCCAGTACCACTGATGACCCACCGTGTAGGGGAGCAATGCACGTTAAATCTGTCGAGATCTCAAACGTCCTCCCTTTGGTGCGGTGTGTTTGTTAGGAGAAGGAGTGTGCCACAGCTCAGGTATCGTCCTCGTCATTTGACCGTGGTTCAAAATTGCGAGGTCCGTCACAAAAAGCAATCGCTTATAGCTAAACAGAGCGACGTTAATATTCACTCATCATTCACTCATTCCAACTTACTTTTAAAAATATTGGGAAAACAATTTGTGTATAGTCAAACATCCTTTATTCTGAAATATTTAAGTATTCTCATATTCAAACGACATTAATAAGTTGTAAGTAATAAGTGTTGAAATGAATAATTAAATTCTCCATAGACATAATATATTTTCCTAAACTAAGAATTTTTAATACTTTACCCTAAAATCTAGGATGCCTTTTGAGCAGATTTTCTAATTTCTTTTCTTTCAATAGCTATCGAGGAAAGCGGCGACGAGGATCGGAACTCAGTCAACTCTTGCGATTCAGAACCAGGTCTGACTCTCAAGAGGAAGCAGAGGCGTTCTCGAACCACTTTCACGGCTTCTCAACTGGATGAGCTAGAAAAGGCATTCGAAAAATCCCAATATCCCGATATTTATTCAAGGGAAGAATTAGCACAGAAGACCAAACTAACAGAAGCCAGGGTACAGGTATGATTTTACTATATATATACACATGTGATCGATCTCCTAGAAACGTGGATGAACTTGAGTTAGAACGAGCCTTTATCTTTCATTGCCTATACATCATGTTTCATGAAATTCATAGGTTTCCAGCATTATTAATATCATTGAGAACTACTTTCCTACAAAGATATCTACAGATTTTCACAATACATTAAAAACATTTCTCATTGAATTGGGCGAAAGTTATTCGTTTAAGTTCAATAAATCGATACACGAATAAGTCTGGGTTTTTTTTTAAATTTTTAAACTCAACAAGAAATAAAAGCTATGAATAACATTTACCAGTATTTATGCATTATACCGTCGATCAACTTCGCTAAATAAAGAGACGTTGCCAAATGTGGTTTATCTTTATAATTATTATGTTTGAACGCATACATGGAAAAGGGTTTTTGCTATTGGCAGCATATCGTGGCATTTGGCGATGTTTTTTAATTTGACGAAATCGATCGGTGGTATAATACGTAAGTACTGATTTACAATTAATTACAACAGACAAGATTATTGCAATGCATACATGAATTATTTTGAATTTAAAAATTTTTACTTCAGTACGAAAATAGTTCTTATTCTCAACAAAACAAAATTATCTTTAAAACGATTAGATCGAAAATATATATTTTGAAAAGGAAATATCAAAAAATAATTTAAAGTTGCGTTTTATTAAATTCTAAAGAAATAAACATTTCGATTTTTTTGTCTTGGAAGAAGTCAAAAAAAAATTAAAAGTTGTTTATTAAAAGGATTCATTGATAACAAAATCTATCATTAAAACATAAAAATTAATTCTACAAGAGATAATAAATCATAATCAATACCCAGATAAGTCCGAGACATCTCCATAGTAGAAATAATTTTATTCGCAGTTACTAAAATTTTTTTTGCGATCCGCAAGATTCATTGTACGTAATTCTAAAAATGTAAAGTACAAATTTGAGTAACAGCATATTGTCTCATACAATTTCATAATTTTGGTTCGATTTAAATAATATGTATGAGAGGGAAAAATTTTCACAACTTAATAATAAAATAACTATTAATAAAAAAAGCGAAAAAAATTGTTTTGAAGCATTAACAAATACACATATAAATAGTATTCAAGAGGATAATTCTAAGTATAAAGAACAAAAGCTATCACATGAAGCTTACTTGGAGATTTCATTACTATATGTAGTGTAATTGTCTTCGAGATTGAATTGTACACCAAAATCAAATTAAATTATATCACTGGCAAAGGATATGTTCATCTAAGTTCTTAAACTTCCTGGTTGTTAAATTTCTACATTTTTTAGCACTTTCTATAGATATATGACACAATCTTTTTTTGCTTTATAACCGAGGTTCCGAAACTAAAAAAAATTGCAATGCGCTAATTCATGACGATCACGTAATACGCAATCACATACTCAACATTGAATTAAAAAAATGGCATTAGACTTATATTTGTTGTACTACTTGTAAAATTTAGATAAAATTTCAAATTTGATTATTGGATAAAGATGTTTAAGTATTAATATTCTTCGGAAGTCTTTAACACTTTTTGAAAAAAAATCATATATTATACAATGGCACTCAAAAAAGTGTTCGTGCATTTGTAATTTTTTGTAAAATTTAATGTTTTCGACTAATAAAAATTAATATATAGGAATTGTAACTTTTTAATAATATCTGCAACTTGTTCTTATTTAAATCACATAATCAGTTTCTAAAAAATAGGAAAACTATTATTTCTTGAAATTCATAATAAAAAAACTACACTACAAAAGTTTTTGTACACTTAAAAAATTCAACATAGCTGGGGTGGTATCTAAGTAATCCAGTAACAGCCTTCGGACAGAGTGATCACTTTTGTCTAGTGGTATGTTACGTGCTTACGAACCCATAGGTCGCGGGTTCTAACCTTCCACAATAGCTTTGAATATTGTATTTCTATTTTAATTTAGGATATCTTTTAGCGTCCACAAGAATTTTTAAACATATTGGTATAAATTTAATCAGTTTTTTGTAATTTCTGCATCGATGTTTCCTCCATTTTTCTGTAATTTTACTTCACATTTTGTTTCTATATGTCTTTTTTTTTAAATCAAATTCTCGCCAAATATGTTTTACTGGGCTTAAATTAGGTGATTTAAGAGGTGTCTTCCAAATTTAGAGACAGGTATAGAGACACCAGAGGTGTACATTGAGAGCAGTATCCTTGGCATCATTATATTGTTAAAAAATGAAGTTGTTTCCAATAACCAAATTTTGGGCGGACATTTTTATAAATTATTCTTTAAAATATTTAAGGCCGTTTTTTCGGCTAATGTTAAAGAATAGGATCAAAATTTGGAATATGTTTTCAGATACAAAAATACTCAAAAATTAATATCATGTTCTGGCCTCACTATCCTGTAGAGAATCACTTGTTTTATCGTACTACCCATTTTTATACGAAAAGACACTTTTTTTCTTTTATAAAATGTGTTTCGCATTTTTTCTCTTATATCGTAATGCTAAATGAGCTATCCCCTTACATGCTAAAAAGGAGTGAATTATTTATGAAATATTTTGAAATTTTAAAAACACTGATAAACAAATGCATGAGTTACAATGTCACAATTTTTTATAAAAATTGAGGCATTTCTTCTGTCTGAAAATGTGCTCTGCGTTAAGTTCATACTCTTGCGCATGAGGCGAAAACAGCCTTAAATAAGGCTCAGATTCACGATACCATAAAAAAATACCAAATTACCTAATCTCGAGCTGATTTACACATCCACACAAGAACACCTACGCTTCCATGCTTCACTATTCCAACTAAATTCTTGGGGTTAAATTTCAGAAAATTCAACATTGACAGAAAATTGGTTGGGATGATAGCAAATTCAACATTTTTTATTCCTATGGTCGTATAATAGTTTGGAGAAGAAAAAATAAGGAATTCCCAAGAATTTATTTGGAAGAGTGCAGTTTGAAAGCAGAGGGGTTCTTGTGTGGAGTGTAAATCAGCTTCAGGATTAGGTAGTTTAGTATTTTTTTATGGTATCGTGAATCATGAACTTCATTTAAATATTTTAAGGAATAATTTATAAAATTATCCGGCCAAAATTTGTTTATTGAAAACAACTACATTTTTTAACAAGATAATGACGCCAAGCATACTGCTCTCAATGTATGCCGCTGGTGTCTTTATAACTGGCCCCATATTTGAAAAATACCTCCGAATTTAAGCCCAGTAAAACATATTTCGTAAGACTTTGAAATTAAAGGGAGAAAACATGATGTATAAAGACAAAATGTGAAGTGAAAACAATGATCAGAGAAGAATGAGAAGCATCGGTGCCGAAATTACAAAAAAACTGATGAAATCTGTACCAAGACCTTTGAAAGTTCTTGTGGACGCTAAAAGGTACCCTACTAAGTATAAATTAAAAAAGAAATACAATATTTAAAGTTATGTTGGATTTTTCTAAGTGTAAGAACGTAATTTATTAGTAGATATTTTATTTTTAAGTTTTAAAAATAAGGGTTATTCTACTATATCTAAAGAATTTATTGCAAAAAGAGTTATAGAAGAATTTGGCAATAGATTCTTTTTCTGAAGAAAGTTTATTTTATCTCTAAGATATAATTTCAGAATGATATACATGATAAATCGAAATTATTTCTCTTAAATAATAAATTATTTTTCAAAAAAAAAAAAAAAATCTATGCACAAAAACAAATTTAGAAATGAAAAAAAAAAAAAAATCGTTGATTGTGTATTTGAAACCTTTTGAACTCTCTACAAAGATTCAGATTGTCAAATCTTAGATCAAAGCTGCGTGTGGTGATAAAATCTAATTTCTCTGGAAAAGGAACTCGTTAGTCAATACCGTAATCCTGAAATAATTCGTTCACTTCTCTTCACTTCACACGTGCGAATTACGTTCCTCTTTTTGAAACCGCTAATCAGATAAAAAAAAATTAAAAAGGTAAAGCAAAGGTGCGAAATAAAATGCCCGTTTCACACTTTCGCGTATCCGCATAATAAAACATACGGATTGGGATTTAATCCGATTATCATCGCTCGCCTCTGTGATTTTATTTTAGGTTCTAAGGTGAAGGGATTTCTAATACAACATATCCTTACGTCATAATTCACACATGTTACTTTCGACCCCACCCTGTGTTCGTTGGTAGCCGGTCACTCGCTAACAAAGACTTTTATAAATTTCGGATGACTTTTATCAGGCTCGGAATTTTATATCCGTGTTTTTAGATTAAATCATAGAGTTAGGGTTACTTGAGGTTGGTTCAATAGATAAGTAACTTGCTATGCATTGAAATGCAATAGGTTAAATTCATGACGATCACGTGTTCTCCATTGAATTCAAAACTTACACCAGACTTGTATTTTTTGTTCTAATTTTAGAGTTTAGATAAAATTTCAAATTTGGTAAAGATGTTCAAGTATTAATTACCTTCAAAAAGTTTTTCAAAATTTTAAGAAAAAAAATTATATTATACGTGTATTTTTAAATCAAGTGTTTTTTGCTTATCTCTATGCGTTATTATTGTTGACAAGTATGTACTTTTTACACATGAAAATTTCTGCAAAAAGCAAAATTTAGGAACAGCGAAGTGCAGGAACTGATTGACCGAAACACGTAATTGCATTTATCATATGACTATGACGTCACATGAATTTAATTTTTTGGCCTCAATACAAAGAATATTGTGTTGTAAGCACGTTGTAAGAGTAAAATGTCGTTATATATTGTTACCTTACATTTAAAAAGCTTTTTTTACTTATGAAAACTTGTAACGTACATGACCTACACTCGGCACTGGATAGAGGTGGGGAGGAAGAGAAGGATGACTCGCCATAATACTTTTGAACTATTTATTCAGCACATAAATTATCAACAGAAAACAATTCTGGTATTCAAAAAAGAGATGTTCCAACTAAGAGCAATAGGAGAATAACTTACGAGAGACGCGAATTATGAGAAGACTT
>BMAO01012106.1:0-21052 GCA_019973975.1 Trichonephila clavata | reverse complement strand
TTCCTCGTGGAAACAAAACCAAATGAATTATTTTAATATTATGAGATTCCATTCTTTAAAAAATATACCTATGAAGATTTTAGTAATATAGAAAAAAAATTTTTGCCAGAATATTAATGACATATATTTATACATGATAATTCAAATGAATATAGCGATTACAAACACCTTACAAAGGAACATATTAAGAACGAATACAAATTTTTAACATATCTATATATGAGCATGATTCATACAATTTTAATGGAACATCCGGCAGAGATATTAATTCTGAAGTGTGCTTGCGCTTAAAAAATATTTCCTGACAACTGTCAAACTTTCGTTGTACGATTTTTTGAAAGTAGGAAATGCATAGTCATGGCTCCATGGCCATATTTTTAGGGCATGAAAAGTCCATTTAAATCTCATGGCTTCTATCAATATTTACGTTTGCAGAATACAGGCATTAGTTAATCCATTCGCAAGTTTACCATTACCTCCTTTTCTGCAAAATTAACTGTGTGGTGATTATTTATGACAGCATTTGTCATTCGACCATTTCTTTATTAAGAAGTCCCTATGCCCCTATTTATTATTATCTCGTACGGTTCCTGATACTTGTATAGTGAGTGGAAAACGGTAGGAATATTTCTTATATAATCAAATCATTCCTGCACTTCAAAATCGTGCAAGTATGTCAAATAAAATATTTTTGAAAAATGGTATTTATCCGCGAATAACAAGTTGAATGAAGTAGCTGATGAAAATTCCTTTTCAGAAACCACAGAATTATCAGACATTCATCTCTAACAGACTAGATGCCCTCATCACAAGGCCTTAATATTAATGATTTCTAGTTTTTATGTTATCTGAAAAGTGTTGTGTACAGTTGTTTGATTGCAAACTTAGAGGAATTGCGGACACGCATTATACATCCCATTCAAATCACAACTGATACACTTCGAGCTAGTCTGAAAAGTGATTTTACAACATCAACCGGTCTGAAAAACGATGGACAACCCATTACGCATTTCCTTGGGAAATCTAAGGACAATTAAAACCACATCACTGCTTGCTTTTTAATTTTTTGTTCGCACAGGGATATTTCTATGCGGTGTGGTACCTGTCATTATGAATAGGCTTTGAACACAAAGAGCATCGTAAAGGCTAAATGACTTACAAGTTCTTTTTAGTACATTTAAGTTTCTCCACAAAACCCATAAAAGTCATTACCTTGAAGGATTCAGTTGATTTAACCAAAAAATCATGCCTGGCGGAATTTTGTTTCTGATGTGAGATTGAGGCTTAATCCATATAAGTATTACTACTATTGACAAAATTTCAAATTATTATTTGCAAACTACCTTTGCTTCACTTATGATCGGGACAAATTACAAACAATTCTGGCCAGTGGTTCTTTTTTGAAAACTTTAATAAAGAAACTGTAATTGTGTAAGCAACCTGTTTTTTAAAAAGGTAAAACCATGTGATTAAAAATGAAGTTCGAGAATTATATTTTAACTAATTCAAATTATTTTGATTATTAATTATCCACATAGTGAAAAAGGTAATTTGTTTCTCCTAAAGGAGACCAATATCACTCAACAAGAGAGTAGAACTATAATATTGGTCTTCCAGGAAGTTCACCATCCTAGCATCCGGAAGAGTAAAACAGACGTCATCGTGTTCTTACAATAGTAATTTGAATTTCAGCAATATTTTACAAAGAATTTTTGTTCGGAAGTTTTACGCACTATTTGGTACAAAGGAATTGAACAACAAATTTTTCATTTTGGACATCAATTTTGTGTTTAATAAGTTTGTTCGGTACTTACGTACTATCGCAACAATGGCAATCTTCAAGATAACTCGCCAAGTTGGCAACTTCGATTTTGACTTTGTCGTACGCGCTGAATAGGCAACCATGTGATTCATTTCATATAATGTCGATGATACGGTTGCTACACTGCTGGCCACTGTAAATGCAACACCATGAAGGAAGCTTGCCAATAACATGAAATTTACAACATGCATTAGGGGATGTGAGGTATGCAAATGATTAGAATTTCAGCGCAGACACACATCACGCACGCCTGTGAAGCCACCTCAAAGCGCTATTTAAGGCTTGGAGATTTCGACGATTTAGAGTTCGGCAATTGTGTTTTTCTTGTGGTTTTTTTTCAAAAAACGATCAGTTATGTCTCGTAGAAAACAGCGATCGGCTTTTGATCAAGTATACTAGTTCAACAGAGGAAAGATAGTGACCTCCCGAGATTGTGGCTTGTCTTTCAGGGAAATCGGTAGTCGTGTTGGACGAAACCAAACAACTATAATGCGATATGTGACCGTTGAATGTAGGAGGGTACGACGGACCGACGTAGTCGATCGCATCCACATGAGTGCACTACTTCACGTGAGGACAGGAAAATTATGCGCATAGCAGTACCTCCAATGGTGCGATGAAAGAAGGATGTGGGCGGCAGAATGGAATGAAGTTGTCTTTACGGACGAGTCACGCATCAGTCTGCAACACCACGATGTTCGGATTCGAGTCTGGAGACACCGTGGAGAGAAAATGCTGAACAGCTGCGTTGTGCACCGCCACACTGGTCCTGCACCGGGTATTATGGTAGTACGCATTGCCAGTACTTTAAACAGCCAGCGCTACATCTCCGAATTGTTGAAGCCAGTTGTCCTTCTTTACCTTCAGGGCTTGGCCACAGCCATATTTCAACAGGATAATGCATGACCACACGTGGCACGAATGTCCAAAGGTTCTTCATCTATCACCAGATTGAATTGCTTCCCTGGCCGGCTCGCTCTCCGGATCTTTGACCGATAGAAAACATGTGGTCCATGGTTGCTCAATGACTGATTCAGATTGACTTGAACCACACCTCCAGCTGCCATACCAGATTAACTTTGTCAACGTGTGGAAGCTGCTTGGTCTGCTGTACCCCAAGAACATATCCAAACTCTCTTTGAGTCAATGCCAAGGCGTGTGGCAGCGGTGATCTCCAACAATGGCGGCTACTCTGGCTACTGATTCTGGCAGAAACCACACTTCACAGACGTCTATAAATTTAATCATTTGATACTTGGTCAACATGTTACTTACAAAATAAATTTTGTTGTACTATCTCTTGTCTTTCGAGGTGTTGCATTTACGGTGGCCAGCAGTGTATAATGGTTAAGTACCGTTTTTCCTTTTTACAATAGAAATCAATTCAATAAATTATCACATGATGAGGTTGAAATAGACCAGGGATGGCCAACCTTTTAGTTAAGATTGCCACTATCTGATATTAAATCATTATGCTTGCCATTTCCAACTTTTCTAACAAACAAAGAGATATATAAAAGTTAAAAAAATTAACTTATTTTCTTATGGGATTTTTATACAAATAGCATATTTTTATGCAAGTCTAGGAAATGAAAATTTAAAAATAATATAATAAATACTAAGATTTTATTGTTATAAACTTTTTACTTCATTTTCCTAATCTTTTTTAGGTATACAATAAAAATGACTAACTCTTTAAGCATTTAATTCTAATTTAGTTTTAAACAGTCAGTACTTGCTCAATGTGAATTTTGAATTTGTAGTTTTTTTTACCAAGTCATAGATATTAGGATTAGTTCTTGATAATGCAAACAAAATTAGGTGTTTTTAAGTGTATTTAATTAAATTTTGAACGATATTATGATTTTATCTTATGTTCGTGATAGAAAACATTTGTTCACAAACATATATAGATCCAAAACTAGTAAAATCGAGTAAATTTGGAAAATTGCTTGTCGGTTCAAATTTTTAACATTCAATATAATTCGGATCACTTAAGTTAAATAAATTCTTTATATTTGCTTTCAAGTCTATAATGGTGCTGTAGGTTAATAATTCCAATTTGGATTTCAGGTGGGTAACAATTAACGTCTTGCAGAAAAATTAAAAACGTCTTGCAAAAAAAATGATTTATGAAAAGATCAGTTTTTTTATCGTCTTGAAAATCATTCAACCTAGTATTGAATGAATTCTGCTAAATGAATATTAAATTTTTAAATATATTATAGTTCGGAGCATTATAACTTTGGTAGATAGTTTATAAAACTCTCGACCTGTTTATTTCTTCAAAATAAAATAAAGGTGCAAAAGTTAGTTTATATAAGTTATATGACCAACTAGGGTAGGAGCAAAATGCAATCTTTTCCCTGTAAGCTTAAATTTAAATTATTTAAATGTCCCATAACATCAGTAAGATAAGCTTAATCCATAGCCAGTCTTCATTTTTGAGTAGCAAGGAC
This sequence comes from Trichonephila clavata, assembly GCA_019973975.1. Classification (NCBI taxonomy): domain Eukaryota; kingdom Metazoa; phylum Arthropoda; class Arachnida; order Araneae; family Nephilidae; genus Trichonephila; species Trichonephila clavata. Next base: position 16,771 of record BMAO01012106.1, on the reverse strand, counting down.
TAACCGGACAGTTCATTTTTTCCCGGATATTTTAAAACACACGCAAAAACACACACACATGATCCCTCAAATCCCAAAATCTCGCGAGTGCACTTCCTTTGGAAGGCCAGCTCACACAACAAGGAAGGAGTATTCCTTACATGATAATTTTCTATTGTAATTCAATTAAGTTTGTTTAAAATTTTGAGGGGGTTTTTTTTTGTCTAATACAGCCGCATTTTAATAAATTTGTTAAAAAAAATTATTTTAATTATATTTTTAAATTTTTATATAAGTCTTCATATGCCAATGTTACCACTCTGCCGTGCCAAAGTGTGGTACGCATACCGCTGGTTGGCCACTCCTGAAATAGATCAATATTGTGAGGCAGTAAATTATATAAACATATGAATAATTTATGTAATATATATTAAATGCGCATTCACATAATAGATTGATTAATTACTTTATAATAAAGGTATAGGTTTTGCTTCCCGGCAAAAAAAAATTATTACTATACTAAGTAAATATTAAAAGCTCCATTGCACTTATATCTTTCTTTCTTTAAAATGGAGGGCGATCTATAATTAATTGAAATTCTTTTTAATGCTTTGAAAATTAATTGAACTTTATTTAAACCTTTTTTACTTATAACATTCATAATTTTTACACAATAAATTTTTGATGATTGGGAATTAATTCAAATTTATATTTTTTCAACAACGAAAATAAAACGCATTGAGATAAAATATATGATTAGAAGGAGCTATTCATTAAATTTTTGTTCTTTTAGATTCATCTTTTATAAACTTTAAATAAAATGTTTACTTTAATTTCTATAGATTCCCCTTATTCTTTTTCTTCAGGATTATTAAAACTGCCATTAAGTAAAACTGAAAATCTAAGGGACAAAAATATCTTTCCCGAAATCTTAATTTACACTTTAATTGAAAACTGAAACAAATTTAAAACATTCCTTTGTAGTTATGTTTCTATAATCTTCCAAATATCTAATTTAATTAAAGTATTTTTATGGAATTTCTATCTGGAGTATAGTATTTCTCTCTTTTAAAATTATACACTGCGCTATTTTTGAAAATGATCATAAAATTTTAATTTGCGATGAAAATAAAATATTGTATTTGATTCGATAATGCTGTTTATCTCTTTTTCTAAATCTCTTTTAAAATGTTTAATATACTTTTAAAAAATAACATATGCAACTTTTATAATTCATCTTTTAAAATTATTGTTCATTCTGTTTAATAACAGACGATAAAAAATGAATCAATGAAATTTGAGATAATAAGTTAGAAATATGTTTAAAAAGAACTTATTACGTTTCACAATAACTGAATCCAATTAAAAATCTGTTTTTTTTTAAACTAAAATTTTTTATTAAATCGTTTTTCTTTAAAAACTCGTCATTTTCGAATATACTTTATAAGTTTTATAAGTACAGGAACATATTCCGAAAGAATTAAGATTATGAGGATACAGATTTGATTCAATTTTTTGGTACTTTCCCGTTTCGCCGGCGCAAATTTCCCCAAGGAAGTTTTATTGGCCGACAACACACAATATACACATAAAAATGTTATAAATGTTAGATCTTATTGGTTTTTCTTGTATTTTTGATATATTATGAAAAAGACGTTAACCCTGACGTGTTTTGAAAAGGCTGTGGTAAAAGGTTACCAGCGGAAATATTCCGTTTGGCGTGGTTTGTATCATTTTTGGCGACTTAATCGCTTGCGCCGGCAAAACGAAAAGTACTGATTTTTTATTAATGTAATACTTCAAAACAGCCCGAGTTTGATTTTACGGCAGATTACACATTTAATATAGAATAATCTTTGTGTCTCTTGTTGAAATATACTTCCAAGTTTACACATGGTTTTGTGAGATATTAAAAGAATACAATTACACCAACTGAATGTCATTTACGATCGATATCGTATTCGTATTATATGTCGTCAGGAGCAATAAAGTCGGCAATCTGGTAACCCTGCTCACATCTTCTATGGCTGAAATAATCTTGCTTCAAGTTCTGCTAAGAAGCGAACATTACCTGCCAAGCAATTTCCCCCACGAGGAGAGAATCGCTGCAGGGAAGCAACATACGTGGCAAGTTTCAATATAATCATGACTCCTTATTTCGATCATCATTGATTAAAATAAATGAAGAGAGAAGCAATGTTGAAAGAATTAAAAATTGTTTTAAATATTTTATAAAACAATAACTTGTTTCAGTCTCATAACCTGCTTTGGTCCTTATTTTTGATGTTATTTCTTACTCTAAACTTCTTGAAAATTGAGAGGATAGGTATATTTTATCCTGACATCCTTTTTTATGTGTAATTACAGAATTAAACAACTTCAAAACAAAAAATCCTTTTTTTCAATTAAATTTAATATAGAATAACATTGATAAAATATCTGAACCTTAGATAGATTCACTATGCTATCAATTTGTTGGTAGCTGTAGAACCGGGGTGGGCATTGGCGTCGATCGCGATCGACCGGTGGACCACTAAAACATTTTGGGGTGACCGCCTGAAAATGTTACCAGTTAATAATTATGTACGGAAAATTAAAGATTGGCTGACAGAACGCAGACGAAGCCTTCTACTGACTATAACTATGAAAACTAACTTTGGATAAAGATATCTTACTTCTTTAATGTATTGAATTGTTTCATAATAAATGTATCATTTGATATAATAATATTTGGAGCTACTATTATTAAATTTGTATCGCGTTTTGCTTTAAATGCGGTTTTAAAAGTGTTTTTTTTTTTAAATTTTAGTGCTGCAGTACATATTCCGTACTTATTATTAAGTTACAATACAACCTCTCTTTTCCTTACCTCATCACACCTACGACATTGGACAGTAACGTACACGAGAATTTTTAAAGGAAAGGGGGTCGAGGGTTGAAAGTCTTCCATTCTCTTATCATATCCCAATACGCAGCCAAACACATTTCTTTTGATTTTATCGATTGTCGGGAACAAGAAATGGCAAAAAATAAATTACTGAATAAATAATTAACATTAATAAATAGAAAAAATTTACTAATATCAAAATATTACATTTTACATACAAACAGATATCAATCATTGGCATGGTCAAGTAATTTTAGCGCGTTTTTCACATGTTGTATTTAACAATAATGAAACAAATGAACTTTTTACTGACAAAAGTAGTACTATACTTTTAAAAAAAAATTTTAATTTAAAAAAAAATTTAATTTTAACTTAAATTATTAAATTTAAGTATGATTCGGCTCATCTAGGGCACAAATGCGACCAAATGCCGAAAACCCGAGGTCAATTGGTTAATTATTGGCTGAGAAAAAGGTACGACAAAATATGTAACGAAGATGAGGACGAAGACGAAATTTGCCGTCCTAATAGCGCTTTTTTACACTACGTGAAAAACGCGCTAAAAACAAAGGACTATAATGAATCGGAAGAAAATGAAGAGTTATGAGAGGGAGGTTCCGAACCCGTGGACCCCTCCCCCGCCTTTGTGTGCGCCATTGACACTGGGTGGACAGCATCTACTTGAAAATATCAGAAGTAGCCCGCACCCTGGAAAAGTCTGCGCACCCCTGCTGTAGAATAATGATTATGGTCACGAACTTGAGGTTGAAGTGCCACTAAAGACCCACTAGGCACAGAGGGGGACCATGTACGTTAAATCGGTCGAGGCTCTATGTCTTGCAGTTGGTGTGGTTGTTTGGAGAGAGAATGCAAGCTCAGGAGTCGTCTTCGTTACTTATCCAAGGTTCAAAATTACGAGGTTCGACGCCAGTAGCTCTCGTGGTGCTGTATAGGACGACGTTAATAAAACTCTCACTCTTTATTCTCAAATTGAATCAAATAAACAAAATCTGGTTTATTGAACACCTAGAGGCACACAAACATGCAGATATTAAGCACAGCACAGTAAACACATAGCACAATTTACGCAGCTCGTTACATGGTGACGAAAACAAGAAGAGAAAGAGAGCTTTTTCAGAGAGTCTCGGTTACAGTTATTCCCGTCAAGCGGGCAATTAATAACTAATTACACGCGAGTCCTAAAGGCCAGGACTGTTACAAATTAAAAACATGTTCAAGATTATACATAGACGTAAATTTAAAATTAATTTATGTATCCTTATTTATTATCCTGGATGCACAGATACAATTATTTTTATTGCAGTTTACCTTTTACTTCTCTAAACCAAAAAAAAAAAAGAAGAAGAAGAAGAAGAAGAAAAGGGAAAATTCCTACACATTTCGAAATAAAGTATGGTGTACTTTTCCCGAGAACGTTTCAATAATTGATTTTAATAACGTCATTTTCGTTTCAACATCCATCATCTACATTCCCGATTCCCAACTGTTTTTAATCTCAAGTGAGCTCCAAACTCAGATATATTGGACTTCAAGAATATCGAATAATTTTTCTTGTATAATCAAACTAGGTTCACAAAATGAGATTATTGAAATAAACGGAAAATTGTTTTTGACCTTATAAGCTCTAAACTAATATAATTTAATCTGCTTTTTTTATCATGAGAACTTCAAATTAAAAAAATACACCTTTTTTGGTAATTATTTTAAACATAATTTTCTTGTTTAAAGTAAATATTTCTTTTCACGCAACTGTTTTTTTTTCTTACTTATATGTTTTAAATACGCAAAGGTATCTTTTTTCTACAAAAATGCTAAATTTATTTTAAAAATTAATTAATAAAATAATGCAAATCATGCACATGATTACTTATTTTATGTAAGATAAACACAAGGGAATTATTGATGTAAAAGAATTAAGGAAAAAGTAACTTAATATTCTTAATTTAACCATCATACAGATTAAAAAATATGGGGGGGGGACTAGTTTAAATATTACTATAAAATCTTTCAGTGGGGAATTTGCATTTTAATATTTTGAAGTACTTAAATATTTTGAATTGAACATTTATAAAAATGTTCTTCATTTTATTGTTCATTAGAACTCTTTTTACGTTTTCAAAAAAATCCCGAAAATTACTTTAATTTCGTTAAAAATGGGTTTCTCTCTCTCCATACAGTCAAAAATGGTCTTGGATGAAAAAACATCTAATACTGTTTCGCAAAAAAATAATGTTATAAGCATCCATTTTAAAACAACATTCTTCCCCTAAAAATTCCTTTAATTTATACCAATAAATATATAAAACATTTTATTCTAAGTAGCAACTTGATATCAGCACCTCTAGCAACTAGTTCTGTAATCGAGTTCACGACAGTTTGTAATACATCGATTCTTTAATTTTAAAAAGCTGTGCAGATAAAGGAATGGAGAAGAGAAAAACTAAAATACACTATACATCTAAAAAAAGACACGTGATTAGCTTATAACATGAAAAGATTTCGTTTCTAAAAATTATATGATGCTCCTGAATCGCATTTTTAAAAAGATTTTTTATTTGTGTGAGCATGTACACATTTTGCGTTATTAAAATGCTCTTTTCACAATTTAAAGGCTAAATAAAAACACTTGCTTCGTAAATATTTTATACACTAATAAAATTTATATTTATTTATAGAGAAACAGTAACTTTTTAAAAGAAAATTCTAATTAATTCACTAAAAAATTCTAGTTATTTATTACATGTGCCTAAATTTTAATGATATACTACTACTAATAATAATATATATAGTAGAATGTGTATGCACTGAGTGTGTATAAAATTGTTACTTCTAAAGCTTTTTAAAACGATGTAAACAGTGTTTTTATACGTGTAAAAAACACCTTTTCCCGAACTTACTAAAATTAGAATTTATTTCAACAATTTTTTTATTTCATGTTTTACAGTTTTCCATTCTTTAAGTAATATCATTTAGAGATTATCATAAATCTCATGTCAAAAAGAAAGTATTATAAAGCGAAAGAAAATTTATGTCAACCATATAAAGATTAATCTTTCTTTCGTCTGACAAAAACATTTCTTTTTAATTTCATGATGTTTAAGAACAGAAACTTCAACTACAATTTATCATTTAAGATATAAATCTTTGAGCTTAAAGTCTAAATAAATCGTATTTAATCCATCTTGGAATCCGTCTTTCGCTTTAAATTGTTTTTAACGATATTTGTTCTAAATGCTGTGAGATGGAATATGTTTTATTCGAAGGACATATAAATGTCAGAAGGTGGTACGTAGTCTTGTTCTGTAGAGAAACTACCAAGTGCATTCTTTGTCAATATTGTTGCGATTTACTCTTGTTTTATATTTCAATAAAACAAATAAAAAATGAATTTATATATTCGAAATTATTGCATTCATATGTTAGATTTCTTTAGCATTTGGGGAAAGGATATCCTAAAGTCACTCTTTCTCATTCCAAACATTCGGGGGAAAAGGCTTTTTATTTCTCTTTCATAAAAATTTTAGTCATACTTTAAAGCTGGGCCTTTAATTACAGTGATTTTATGTTTATTAATTTTCATTGATTGCATTAAAGCATAAAGCTCTTTTAAACAATATTTCACAAATAAACATTGTGCAATAAGAGGATCTTCTACAATATTTTTAGCTGATATATATATATATATATATATGGGAATTTCCATATAGACCACATGTTGGAGGGCGCCTGCGACACGAGCCACCAGCCAGCGAACTAACCAGAGGAGATTAGCGATCTCGACGAGCAGGTCGCAGAGCCAACGCTGCAGATAAGAAAAGCAACCGGGAACCGACTGGCCGAGAAGGGACCAGCTCTAATCTATAGTAGAAGTGGTGTGATGCAAAGGCCGCCCATGCTTCACCTGAATCTATGTGTGTTACCATTGTGAACTGAGAACCATTGTGTATGATAAGAGAGAAAGAGACTGAGGTTCGCGAGCAGGCGTTCCCGTCGTCGATACATCCTGGAACTCTATTTGTTAGAAATTAACTACTTTTCTTTAATTAATAATTGTTAAGTTTTGAATAAATTAGTAGAAAGAAAAAAGGTTTAGCCCCTTGTTGTCTCCCACACATATATATATAATATATATAATATATATATATATATATATAATATCAGTTAAGAAATTGATTCATTAAACTAAATGACATGGAGTAAAACTTACAATATATTGTAAAATCTACAATAGTTACTACTAAACTTCGTTATAGTATAAATCAAGAAAAGGATTGCTATACAAATTTGCTTTGTCACTGTATCATTCTATCAATTATAAATAAATATGACCTCACACTGAAGAACCATAATATTTTAACCTCCTATTTAACATGAAGTAGAACCATCTTTCACCCGCAAAACTGCTAAAATATTTCGAGTCGCTGACTAATAAATAGTCTGTGTGTCTGATACCAGGCACTCGTTTGTTGTGTTTCTGAAATTCCCAAGTGTTATGAGAATGTAGTGTAGCAACACGAAATTGGTTTTTCGGAGGTGACGGGGACCACAAATGCTTGATTAGACTCATTCCAGGGAAATTTGAAAACCAAGACATGAATTTAATTTCACAAAAATGCTCTTCTCTCTAAACCATTCCCTGACTGATCAACCGTTATAGCACGGTGTCCTATAAACGCAGGGACGCCATTCGGAACATTACTGATTAAGTCCTCACGTATCAATACAGCAGGTACAGCAATAACGTCTGGGCCAGCACTGCTGTAGCTGATGATATCTGTCAATGCAGCCCTTCGGTCAGGGAGAACAATATGGAACAGTATCAACTCGCTGTTGAAATCATTGTGCCTCGGTCAACAAACCGATGGTCAGGGACTCGTCGTTTCACCGTGCATACACAGTTTCCAATAAGTACTTGGTACGCACAAGCAATCCACCAAACACTCCGTTTCTAAATCGATAGGACAAGAAGCTCAGTTATAACAATTTGACCTTTATTAAAATCTGATAATTCAGCTGTTTTTCGCTTCATGTCACTATGCTATACGTATAAATAGTTTATGAGAGGTTTATGTGGATAAAGTATTAGCCGTGCGTGCGTACGTAATAATTTCCTAAGTCTTTTCTCGAGGAATTGTAATCAAAATGGTTTTCATCCCTCCAAGACTTCGCAGTCTAATTAATTTTCATTTTAACCACAAATCGGGAACTACTACGACTTTATTTCTCAAAAAAATCTCCCGCGTATGCGAACCAATACCCAATGTCATATACAAGTTAAAAATGCTTTAACTCCGGACAAATTATATATATATATATATATAAAATTATAATTATATATATTTACAATTATATATATATATATATATATATACTGTCATATAAATTATTTTATATATAAGCTGTCTTAAGTCAGCAATGTTTATAATACTGTAGCATCCATTCTTTTATATATATTTATATTTAACTCTAATATTTTAATTTTTTATATTTCCTTTTAAAATCTATTGTCTGGTTAACTTGCAATTTCAATTCTTTTCAGTTTTGATCATGTTTATTCATCTCTCTTGTTGAGAAATTTTGACTATATATATACAGGGTGTCCAGCCTTAATGCGACCCAATAGCTAATTTCCAAACCGTTCGGTTTAGATATGCACTTCCTTATGCACTTAGATATGCACTTCCAATTTGAAAAATGTTTTAAAACAGGTAAAGAATGTTTTTACGTGCTTTTCGAACCAAAAAAAACCTTTAGAAAAAAATTACAAAAATTTCTTTTTATACGCTCCCCAGATCCTATCACTTATATTTAGGAAAAGATGCAGTACACAAAACAATGTAAACACAAAAAGTTTAATTTTATTACTAAAAACTGGCCAAGTTATGGAACTTTGAAAATCGTACTTTTTATCCGTTTTCTGGGCCATTTTCAAGAAGCTAGTAAGGGGCCGTCTCCAAAGTGAAATTAATTGGAACTCTGCCAATAAACTTTCACTCCTGCACGACAATTTTATGTACATCGTTTTTAAATTTAAAAGCATACGTTATTAATTCAATAATTGAGTATTTAAGAAATAAGATTTATTCTGTGTAAGCGTAAAGCATAGAAAAAATAAAATACTTTGGACGAAGAAAACATTTTAAAAGCGGTTCCAAAAAAATAGACTTATATGCTACGGCTTCAGTTTGATTTGCTGCGTTTTTGCTGTTCATGATGAACGTTAAAAATTTGTTGTGTAGTCACTTGCAATTGCATACAGTCGTATTCTAATATTATGAATTCTAGTACGGGAGAACGAGATGTTACAAATGAAGAATACTGCGAAATAGTACTGTTTTATGGGCAGTGTAATCGAAATAAGAGAGAGGCGGCAAGACTTTATGCCATTAAATTTCCCACTCGAAGACATCCATCTTATTGTACAATTGCCCGTGCTGTTCAACGCTTGTATAAAACTGGGAGTTGTCATAGACGTATTCCCTTGTCTCGTGCCCCACCTCGTGCCTTCGCCTTTATTTAAATTAATTTGGTCATTCTGATATAATAAAGCATCTGATTCATGATTGGCGCATCATACCTCACTATACAATAATTTGAACGGCAAATCCTGTATTATTTTACTGCTATTTTTTAAAACAAGCTGCTTAATCTTTTCGGTACAAGCTGTATTTCTTTAATTTAATTTTTATTGTTTGCCATATAGCATTACAAATTGTCAATCTATGATGTTTACTGCGATGTTTTAATATTACCATGATGTTTTTCTTTTGCTCTTTCTGTAGATAGTTGATTACTGTTCAATAAACTCAATTTATATACGACCTCCTTTTCTGAGCAACTCAGATGCTTCAAATTTAAGTAGGCATAACTCGGTCAGTTTTTATCGTAATAAAATGAAACGTTTTGTGTTTACTTTGTTTTTGTGTACTGCATCTTTTCCTAAATAAAAATGATAGGACCTGGGTATCGTATAAAAATTTAATTATTGTAATTTTTTTGTAAATGGAATTTTTGGTCCGACAAGCACGTAAAAACATGCTTCACCTTTTTTAAAACATTTTTCAAATTGGAAGTGCACATCTAGACCGAACGGTTCGGGAATTAGCTATTGGGTCACATTAAGGCTAGACACCCTGTATATATATACATATATGAAACGCGATGACGACGAATTTGGACAAAGATTTCTGTAGCGTGGCTGGTGTTGGTTTTTACATGTATAATTGGGCGAGGGGTAGCTATGTCTTGATAGAATACGTCTCCACTGTTAGTTCCATCTTCTTTTATTTATGATCACCAAAAAACAAGTGCAATCACATTAACATAATCTATGGACGTTAACACACACACATATAGAAGCAACACTTAGCGGGGACGCGGACACATTGTTGACAAAGCACAAAGAGCATGAGCAACCAAAGGCTCCGAGTTTTTAGACTGGCGATGAAGGTTGTACGACTACTTTGTAACAGGAGTCGTAATTGGATGCAAATGCGCGCGAGCAATTAGATTAAGATTAAAACTGTCTTGTGCCAAAGAATTAGAATTCAACGGAGTAAAGGTAAAGAGTGCTAGAAGAAGTCATTGCATATATAAATGCGTAAATTTCATACACGAATATTTGTGAGTTAGAAATCAAATAATGAAAGAACTAGTAAAGAGTAATTGACATGAAAAATATATTTGAAAATACAGAAGGATAGCTTGTTCATCTCTGGGGAGGAATAATCTATATTTTTTAAAGATGACTGTAATTGGGAGAGAGTGGAAAACTTTTGAATATCTCGTGATCGTGTATCCTTTCTTATAGAAAATAGGTCCCAAAGAAGATCTATGATTGTATTCTTCGGAACTAAAAATTTCTCATTTTATAACATCATAGAAAATTTTAATCAATGAGTATATAACGCATACCAATTTGAATACATTACACAAATTGATACGCGTCGCTTGAAAAATACAAAATTTTACAATAACTCATATAAATGTATTCCAAGCATCCTAGTTTAAATTCATCTCGCAGTGTAAATTGTAATACGAAATGCTTTTCAATTGTATTTACATTTATGAATAGAAAGCATTTCCACACACAAACCCAATTCCATCATTCAAAAAAGCAAAGCACGGAATATCAGCAAGACATCTCGAAATTTAAATCGTATAATTATAAATTCTCTCTCAACACATCTTACCTTGCCTTGCACAAATTATTCTCCAGTATCCAACTATGCGCAACTCAACTCCCCTCTCCTCAGTCCCCTCTCCTCGCTTCGCCTGCTTTCGCAATTAGTCTTTTCAAAATATGCACAGCACTGGCAAATGTGCATAACATGTCGTCAGCATTTCGTTCGCTATATTTGGCACAGGAGTGTTGTTGTCCGCTAATTATATTCATTTTCAACGAAAACGATTTGTGGAATTTTATGTCTCAAGTACCAGGATGTAAACATTAATATTGGACTTTGCAATGGTAGTGACCATACATTTCATGGATTAAACTTTTCATTCATGTAAGATATAGTCCGGTACAAAATATTTTTGGTAATTTGATTTGGCTCTAAATTATTATTTGATACTTTGGGAATACAAGTAGTTATTGATTTAGCTTCAAAGTACGATAGTGTTTGTTATGCAGTTAAAATTAAATAATTCTTTATCACAGAGATGAATGAAAATTTAATAATGCCTAAAAGCAGAAGAATCAATAGTATTTATTTTGATTATTATTTCAGGAAATATTTATGCCTTGAGGTTATAATTCAACATCATAAATAGCATGTAGGATCGAGTCTTTTCGTACATAATGCAATCAAATTAGTTATACATAAACGAAGTTTCAAGCACCTTATATTTATGCTACTTTCATATAATGTACATACTTTTTGCATTTTCTTGAAATTTAGGTTTTATCTTGCATGAGTTTCGTATCAAAAATGAATAATTTATAACCATGTGCAATTTTAGAAACAAAATTTATTTGAACACGAATAAGTGTTTCCGCTTTACACATTAAATACAAATTTGTTTTTGCTTAGCTAAATCCTTTTTTCAGTAATTTTATAAAATAGGAAGATTATGAAAAATTAATGAATATTAGTCTAAGGAAACAGAATATTAAACTTATATATTTAAATTGAAGATTCTTATTTCATGAGGGGGATTCTATCAAAAAACTTCAATAAATTAATGTATATTGTGACCTCTGATAATGTGATTGCTACTCTGGAAAACAGAATGATTACAGATATTTGTAGACCATAACATAAAAACTTAAGAACACAACAATCCAAATTGTATCTTTGTTTCACATTACTTTGACTTTAATTTACAAAGGTAATGTCTAATATCTATAATATGACACCAATTGAATAAATCAGGAATTGAAACCAGCATTTAGCTAAGAAATCAAAATTAAGGTTTAAACCAAGGAAGTTTCTAATCATTATAAAACTATCTTCAGCTTGATTCTTTGTAATCATTTTTTTATTAAGTAGAATTACATTTTAAGTAACTTTCAAGTTTAATTTATTTCTCATACCAATTTTATTTTATACACTCGTTTTACATATATACAGGATGTCCCAGGTTCATAGGGACAAAGTTCAAGTAGAAGTAGGGGACATCATAAGGATTAAAATTTGCAAAGCAACTCTTGGTCGGAAACGTCTTCGTTTGGAGCTAGCTGGCGTTGTTCACAAGAGCCTTTTAGAAAACAAACCTGCATTATCGCAGTCATTTGAGCTGTCATCGCCCGCAGAGGAGTATGAAATACACTGCTGGCCACCGTAAATGCAACACCTCGAAAGACAAGACATAGCACAACAAAATTTATTTTGTAGATAACATGTTGACCAAGTATCAAATGATTAAATTTATAGACTTCTGTGAAGTGTGGTTCCTGCCAGAATCAGTAACCAGAGTAGCCGCCATTGTTGGAGATCACCGCTGCCACACGCTTCGGCATTGATTCAAAGAGACTTTGGATGTGTTCTCGGGGAACAGCAGACCAAACAGCTTCCACACGTTGCCAAAGTTGATCTGGTGTGGCAGCTGGGGGTGTAATCTGGGTCAATCGTTGAGCAACCATGGACCACATGATTTATCGGCAAAAGATCCGGAGAGGGAGCCAGCCAGGGAAGCAATTCAATCTGGGGATTGACGAAGAAACTTTGGACAATGCGTGCCACATGTGGTCACGCATTATGCTGTTGAAATATGGCTGTGACCAAGCCCTGAAGGTAAGGAATCACAACTTTCTCCAACACCTCTGAGATGTAGCGCTGGCTGTTTAAAGTACCGGCAATGCGTACTAGAGGAGTGAGAGAGTGGTATCCAATACCGCGCCCCATACCATAATACCCGGTACAGGACCAGTGTGGTGGTGAATAACGCAGCTGTTCAGCATCCTCTGTCCACGGTGTCTCCAGACTCGAATCCGAACATCGTGGTGTTGCAAACACATGATTGACTCGTCAGTAAAGACAACTTCATTCCATTCTGCCACCCACATCCTTCTTTCATCGCCCCACTGGCGGGGGTGACGTCTGTGGTTCTGCGTCAAGGGTAGACCAAGCAATGGACGTCTTGCGGACAGACCACTCTGCTGTAAACGGCCTCGTTTGGTACACGCAGACTCTGAGTGATGCGTTACAGACTCAGTGTGCTGTGCTATGGTTCGTGATGTAACTGAGCGATCCGTCACTGTCATGCGCGCAATTTGCCTGTCCTTACGTGAAGTTTTGCTCTGAGGTGGATGCGATCGACCACGGCGGTCCGTCGTACCCTCCTGCATCCAACGGTCACATATCCGCATTAGAGTTGTTTGGTTTCGTCCAACACGACTACCGATTTCCCTGAAAAATAATCCACAATCTCGGTAGGCCGCTATCCTTCCTCTGTCGTACTCTTATACTTGATCAAAAGCTGATCGCTGTTTTCTACGAGACATAACTGATCGTTTTTTGAAAAAACCACAAGAAAAACACAATTGCCGAACTTGAAATCGTCGAAATCTCCAAGCCTTAAATAGCGCTTTGAGGTGGCGCCTCTGGTGTGCGTGATGTGTGTCTGCGCTGAAATTCTAATCATTTGCATATCTCACCTCCGCTAATGCATGTTGTAAATTTCATGTTATTTGCGTGCTTTCTTCAGGGTGTTGCATTCACGGTGGCCAGCAGTGTATTTTACAAATACCGAGCTGGTAGATATGAACCTGATTTACCGATTTTCAGAAGGAAATGCACGATCAGCAGAAAGATGCTTACATCACAACTTGTGAGAATATGGATCATTACGGGGTAGTAGGCATAGTTAAGCCGGGATACGCATTCCAACGGGCAACGGTATCTAACACATTTTGTTTCATGCATAAAACAAAATGTGTTGCATACTGTTCGAAGGAGTCCTAGTACCTCGTTGGGAGTTTGAGTCACTTTTAACCCACACTCACTATGCCTATTTCCTCGTAATGACCCATATTCATACAAATAGTGATACAAATAAGCAAGCATCAGACGGTCTGGTGCATCTCTCTGTGGGTACCTTAGCGATAGTATCTTTCTATTGATTGTGCAATTCCTTTTGCCAATCCGTAAATGAGGTGAATATCTGCCAGCTCGATGTTTATTAAACGTTCTGTACTCCTCTGAGGGTGAATACAACTAACATGCATGCGGTAATGCAGGTTTGTTTCCTCAAAAGCTCTTGCGAACAACGCCCCCTAGCGCCGAACGAAGACGTTTCCGACCATGGGTTGCTCTGCAAATCTGAATCCTTATGATGCCAACTACCTCGTATTAAAGTCTGTCCCTATGAACCTGGGACACTCTGTATATATAACTTTGTGACGGATCTATCCACGACTCTACTGATTCCTTGGGGATTCTTCTGGGGAAAAAATAATTATTTCAACCAACTTTCGATGAGCAAGAAGGCTTGATTATGCAAATGAAGTACATTATATAAATTCTGTATTCGCGAGTTTAAAGAGTTGGCAAATTAGCTGGTGAGTTAGTTTGGTTACTTGAAGATTGAAGGATCGTGGAATTATTAAGAGAATTTGGAGTTTGTCCATGAAAAGGATTACTGAGAGTGGATCCAACGACAGTGATTAAATCCAGAAAAGAATCTCTAGAAAAGATTCAAGTGTAGGATCTGCTTCATAACAGTACAGGTATCGTGATCCTTGTTTAATTAGATGTTAGATTATTAGTGTGCGACGTAGTTTATATTGAGCGTGTTTAAGCTATGGTGGAATCAGTTGAGGGTCCGTATTATTATCCTCGTGCTATTGAATCTCCCCTCCGCGCTCTACTATCTGATCGGTTATCTCAATTAGATTGTTATTGTGTCTGCTTGATATTTGGTAACTATAAAATAGTTAGTGTGAAATCATGTCTATTGATTATTCAGTTTCTCCCATACACCTAGCCGGGTCTGCGGGTAGACAAGGGGTTTCAGATGGAAGCAGAAACAGTCAGGCGTAACAACATAAGCATTAGCCAAAACATAAGCAAGGCAGTACAGGACAAAGTAGAGCGACACAGTAATACAATATCAAACTCTAATGTGTAGAATAAAGTCCACTGCGGGTTAAATTTAGTTTTAGTGCACTAATGTTCCTAGTGGTCTGAAATAAAAAAAGAGCAAATCTTTTTTTAAATAATACAATAATTAATTTGTAAAAATCCAAATATGTCATCCATCTATGTGTTTTTAGTATTTATTTAAAATAATTTACTCCTATATAAAATGCTTACTAACTTCACTCATAACATATTGCCCATATTTGATTAAAAGAAGGCTTAACAAATATGGTACTATAAGACTTCGAATATTATTTCTATAGTTTTATATGGAAAGTAGTTAATCTTTGTGTTTTTAATTAGAAGAATGTAATTTTGCTAATGAATTAATAAAACGAAAGTCAGTAAGTTAAAAATGTATTTAGATTATTATTTAATTTTATATATTTTGAATCATTTAGATATCCGCATCATTTGGCAACTAAAGTTACTTATGTATATATTATTCACACAGTCACCACTAAAACAGAAATATATTTTATTTTATTATTCACATTATTCTATTCTAATAATTACTAATTATAAAATAATTACTTTTTATTAATCTAATTTTTTATTCCAGCATAAAAACAAATTTATGTATAATCAGATATGTTACGTTATAATGTTTTAGTAAAATATTATCTAGTTTTAGAGAGAATCAAAATCTCATAGGTCAATGACCTTACTATAAAATATCAGTCATTGTGTAATTGTTCTATTATAATGTTATGTTAGAATAATCTGCATATAATACATAAAATAACTTTAAGATTATTAGATATCAAAGGTAAAAAAATAATATTTTTTAAAAAAGGTAATTTTATTCATTTTCTACATAAAAATGGTGGAATAACACACCATGGTTATTATACATAAAATTAATCCATTAATTTTAAATGAAATTTCTTCTACAGAAAACTGCACCGAAAAATATATGTATGCATAATTCAAATATTCAAATAATTCCGTAGAATTCAAACATACTTATATTCTAAATCATTTTATTTTGTAGTAAGCTATAAAATATTTCATCAATTTAACATATTTATGTTAAATTCCATACATATGAAAAGCAAGAACATTGTCTAGGCCTGTAGCACAGCTGGAGGATACATATTTATCAAAATGCGCATCCAATTAAAGTGTCTAAAGAAAACTTCAGTGTTATATCTCATTAGAATAATGTCATTCCTTTCCTTTATAATAATCTCAAACAAGCAGATAAAGATAAGCTATATAAAGATGGAACTCCAGACGCAAGTAAAAATAGAAACAAGAAGGAAAGAGCACTATTTCCTCAAAAAGAAAAGAGAAAAAT